>JANAVB010033012.1:9044896-9192396 GCA_029216955.1 Iris pallida | reverse complement strand
AATTAGCCAAATAAATTTATAATCACATGGTTAGTCTTCTAATCAAGGTTATCCATGGTTAAACCATCTTCTACTATTAAAAACACTAATCAAGGACTAAACACCAATCAATTTAATAATAAATAATAATAATTCAAATTATCAACAATTACTAAAATACCCTAATCCAGAAAAGTGGTGGTGACAAATCTACCCTGCCTTAGAAAAATTTTGTCCTCAAAATTTAAGATGGTTGTACTCCTTCTAGGTCAAACCCCCTACAATCAAAGTCAATAATATTATATCTAAAACATGCAAAATATGGTCCTACTGGTCGTAATTTCACAGTCTCGAACATGGTCACTATACTATCTAGCACATCACAAGAATAACATGATAGGTACTAATAAAATCACACAACAAGATAGGGAAGAAGAATATGAAGGACAGACCTGCTAAACCATCACCTGCAGCATCGGTCTCCTCGACCATCAGTGCAAAAGCTCCACCCCTCTGGTGCTGGGTATGGTGCTGTGCTACAGGTGGCCTAGCTCCCTCTCTCTGGCCCTGTGCTCCACCAAATGGGGGTGCCGAGGGGCAATCCTTTATCTGGTGAGCGTCGGATCCACAAAATACGCAAACCTTCAACCTTCTCCTACAAGAATCTCAAATGTGTCCCGGCTTCTTGCAGTAGGCACAACTCTGCATCTTTTGATCCTGATCTCGAGGCTGATGTTGTGCTTGCTGAACTCGAGCTGGTGCCAACATCGGCTGAGGCTGGTGCACTATTTTCTGCACAAAGGGACACTTTCTACTTCCACTGGCCCCTCCTGACTCATCTCGACTCCTCTTGGACTTGAGCTCCAAGTCATCCTCTCCTGCCATGGTTCCTGCCAATATCTGCTCAAAGGTAGCATCTCTATCATTCTTGGTCAAGGACTTGACTTCCCTGATCAAGTCCTTCCTGAACCTCCTAGCCTTCGCCGTCTCGCTAAGGCCCTCAACAAATCTGCCCATGCGACAGAATTCTCCGACATACTTCTCTACTGTCTGGTTCCCCTGAACCAGATTCTCGAACTGCGTCTCCAAGTCATCCAGTGCTGTGTCGGAGAAGAACTTTTCCTTGAAAAGCTTCTTGAAAGCCTTCCAAGTCTGCCCCTTTGTACTAACTCTGGGGTTGGTCTTGTACCATGTGCGGGCAAGATCCTGCATCTGGCTGCCCGCTGCCTCTATCTGAAGTCTAGCTGGTATCTCTACGAGGCGAAAGATCTCCTCTATATGCTCGATCCAGTCGTCGGCATATAGGATACCCTCAGTACCCTTGAAGTCTCGCGGTCACATCTTCTAAAAGTCCTGAATATTCGGGGTCCTCGGTTGGTACGGCTGTATCTGCCCTTCCTGCGGCTGGGCAATCACCTTCTCCACTGCTACCATGGCTAGCTAATGGGCCTTGTCAATGCCCTGCCTCATATCCTCCGACTGGCACCGCTGAGCCTCCATCATCTGCTGGAAGAAGGAAAAGAACTGTACCATATCAACTGTCCCCTGAGGCGATGGCGGTAGCATCTCCTGAATCCCCGGGGTAGTCCTCGGAACCGGTGGAGGAGCACCCCCAAAAGCTGTAAATGCTTCCACCTGAGCAGGAACGAGAGGTGCTGCGGTCCCAGGGTCCTGCTGAATCGAGCAAAAAGTGGCAGACCTCTCAGTGGTATCCCTTAGGCCAGAGCGGTGCGATCGTGTCTCCACCATCCTGAAGACAAATCAAACAAAGAATCAATTACTGAGAATGAAGAGATATAATCAAAGAAGGACAGTTTATTTTGAGGAAGGCAATTAGTAGCAAGAATTATATAAGAGTTTTTCCTAATGTGATTGAGTACCTTAAACTTATATCCTATATCCTACTGCAGGTCGTAGTGATACTCTAGTTCGAGTACAACTACGAAATCATACTATTTGTGACTCTGGACCTGCATGGACCACCACTAAAAACGTGTCACGGCCCGCACCCAGTGTAAGGGTACAAGTACGTAACAACGCCAGCCTACGTCGTAAAATCAGCGGTAGAACGCTGTACTAGGTCACTATCTAAAACAACTCACACAATTATATAATGTATTTGTCTTAAATCTCAACTCCGAACGGAGGACAAGTATAAAAATAATATAACTCAATCGCAGTCTAAGCACAATAGGATAACACCGAATTCTATAACTAAAAAAAAAATACTAAATGATAATATATCAAAACAACTCAGAATAAGTCAACTCTCAATTATTACAACTCAAGTTCTAAACATAAATTTTAGAGCAAGTCTACTAAACTAATCTTCTGATCACTTCTAAGAGTCAGGGCCAAAGGTAGCTAATCTCTCTCCAGATCCATAGCAAGTAGGGTATGTATCCTCAGGTCTAACATCTATAATATTTTGTCAATGATCCAGTCAGAAAAGGAACGAGAACATCTCATCAAGAAATCCCAAGTAAATGGCAAAGACTATAAAACAATTATAGACAGTTATATTGATGAAGCATAGTAGTAAACGAGAACATCTCATCAAGAAATCCTAAGTAAATGACAAAGACTATAAAATAATTATAGACAGTTATATTGATGAAGCATAGTAGTGAAAGTGGATAAACAGTTAGAACAAGGAGAGTAAATGCTGAGAGACAGAAGATCATGGCAATAAAGACTGTAAATATAACTAACTGAACTAGAGTAATGTGATATGAGTCCAGGTGGTAAAATATTTGTCAAGTGTGATTCCATTCAATGATTCTAGTAGGGTAATTCTTGTAATGGTTCTTGTAATGATTCTAGTAAAGATTCTTGTGGTTATTCTAGTAAAGATTCTTGATAATACTCACAGTGTGTTTTAAAATAACTGAGATCGACATGTAAACGGCTAAGGGTAATAGGACACATCACACACTGATCAGGTGAGGGATGGCTATCGTTCTTGTATAATTCACAGGGAAGTGGTTCGAGTATTTGGGAATGTTTACATGTCTACTCAGGTATTTTTCCGCCCGACAAATATGGATGAATCCATAATACGACACGTAAATCAAGAACAAATCTAGCTAGAACATGAATGTGCTTGTAGGTGTTTCTTGTAGTGGTTCTTGTAATAGAGGCTAGACAAGTAAGGTATGTGTATCGTATACATGAATTCTAGAAATATTAATCCGTGTTTGTAACAAAGGATAAAATAGAACTGACTAGAACTGAAATATAGAAATCGACAAGTAATGAAATAACTATCAGAGAATGTACTCGTCTGGTATCCCGAATGTCTTATGAGAATATAAGTCCAAACTGAAGTCACAAAGTCCTATTTAAATCAACCACAGGTTACAAAGTGTCTAATATAAAATAGATAAAGTCTACAATGCATTCTAAATGATTCTAGGTCCTTCTAGGTCAAAGTCAACCCTTGGTCAACTCTGGTTAACCCTGGTCAACTCTGGTCAAACCTGGTCAACT
The DNA here is from genome assembly GCA_029216955.1 of Iris pallida. Classification (NCBI taxonomy): domain Eukaryota; kingdom Viridiplantae; phylum Streptophyta; class Magnoliopsida; order Asparagales; family Iridaceae; genus Iris; species Iris pallida. Next base: position 9,188,928 of record JANAVB010033012.1, on the reverse strand, counting down.
ATAAGTCAACTAGTCCATTTACCAAATTTTAGGTCAAACTCAACTTATCTAGTCATTCCAAGTCCGTTTGAGTCGATTTGGATCAAGTTTGACCCAAGATTGACTTTTGTCAACTTGGTCAACTCGCTTGTCAACTTGGCCAAGTTAGGCCCATTGGGTCAATCCTAAACTGACTCACTAAACCATAGGCTATATCTAATAGCAAAATCACAATATATACATATGTATTCATTCATTCATTCTTTCATTATATATATATATATATATATATATATATATATATATATATATATATATATATATAGACACAAAAAAATATATATATATATATATATATATATATATAGACACACACACACACACACACAAATATACTAATATACCTATATATATATATTGGCAAGTGTGTGTGGACTGAAAAAGAGGTTTAAGAACCCAAACACATAAAAAACTAAGATCAAAATATATAACAATCTATATAAAAGAACTATATATATACACTACTGTATATAGAGATTACATATAGGAAGCTATATATAATTTGAACAATATATATATATATATATATATATATATATATATATATATATATATATATATATATATATATGTCACGACCCGTACCCGCTTTTCGGACGCGAGCACGTGAGCAAGCCAGCTACGTATCGAACGGACTCCAGCCCGACTCGAATACGTAAACGCTGTCAAGGCTATGGTATACTGCCAAATCATGGCAAACAAATCTATATCTCAATCCACAATAATAATATGAAACATGAATGAACACTATGGGTCAGTCTTCCCTGGCATGGCTAATACACTAGTCAAGGTACGCCACTGCACTATCCGTGCCATGATTTCTAGTCGTCTGGCACTCTAAAACTCAACTATGGATAAAGTCACCTACCGTAATAATTAACTAAATAATTATTTATAAAATCATAATTCACCATTTTAATCAAATAAATAAAATAAAATATATTCTAACAATTTTCCGAGAAGGGGAGCTACAATATAAGTTGAACTAACACTAAGATTCTCAAAAAATCTGAGAATCTAAACCCAGACCAGACATCTAACCCAAAATTGGGAAACCAATACAAAGCACAAGTGTATAATAACTCAACAACAAGTAATTCCCATACCAACTCTAGACTCAACTCGAAAAACAAATCAAATACACATAGGCAAACACATATCAAACCCAAGATACAATCAACTCTGAAAACTGAGCTCAAGATCAAAACTCTCACATAAAAACTCAAATCCAACTTTCATATCAGAACCAAAATATTAACCTAAAACCTATATTCAATATCCAAACCCAATTCAGTATACAACTCAAAATCGAAAATTCAAACTACATAACTAAACCATGTATAAACTGGAAAATAAGAAGGGGTACACGTGTGGGTGTGTCATGCTTGTGTCAAACCAGGATCAAAACCATGACCACAAAGTGTCCAATCAGTGCGTATCGAAAAAAACCGAATACGCGTGTATAGAAACGTGCTCGTGCATGTGCGTCACGCTCGATTGAACGCCACACACAACACGAAAAGCTTCGTGCTCATGTATGTAGCTAGGTGGGGTCCAGATCTAGAATCTAGGACACACTGACATGATACGACATCGCGTCCATGTGTCGCTGGACACGCAAACTTGTACGGCTGTGTGCGCGTGCGCGTGCGGCCTCGTGGGCGCTTGTCGAGCCCCGTGGCTCGCGACACGAGACATGTCGTGTCTCAGGGTCGAGTTCCTGGGTATTCTAGGTCTAGGGCTTCGTGCTTGTGCTCCTGGAACAATTCTTCATCGTGTTGTGTTCGCGTACGAAGGCCGTGTCAGCTGTAATTTTTGGCCGTGTGCATAGTATTGGCTGAACCGTGCACGTTGGATTTCTCTGCGCACGCTCCACAAAATATCGTAAAATTTTTGGAGCACGTAGGCAGAGGTTGCCCCCACGCGTCCATGAAATTTCACGTGAAACAGAGTCCCGTACGTCGAGTTATGACACTCGGACAGCAGGGCATGCACGGGGCCGTGTACGGGCCTCGTGCACGCGTGTCCGTGTCCGATTTGGACACTAAAAAGTGTCAAATCGAGATCCATCTTCATGAAAGTTATTTCAAATAATCACAGCAATAAATTCGGGTAAACAGAATCGCAAAGTACCAACTTTCGGTTTTAAGCGACATTTCGTCGAACACGTGTTCCAATGAACCGACACGTGTCCGATACGCCTTTCAAACTAATACAGAAAATTACCAAACTTCATGTACAGGTCTGGGTTACCTATATGGATGCATCTACGAAGAAAAATTAGGATGAACAAGTGTTTATAGGGGTTTACGTATTGAGAGTCAATATCTCAGTGAAACGAGCCTCCAAATGTGTCGATGCCGATTTCCTCCGGTTCAACACCTCTGATCCCTCGCTAGCAAGTCTCCAGCAGGTTCCCCTCCTCCCAACGATCGCAACGCACTTCGTTTGGAAGTATTTGGATGAAAAATGAAAAAAATAGGCTATTTGGAGGAGGAGGCAATTTTTAGGGTTTTTGCAAATAGGTGGCTACTACTGATATGCACATGAAGAGGGGGGCTACTGTTTGGGCAGCCAAGGGGTGTATCTAGGGTTTGGTTAGGGTTTAGAATGGGCCACCATGCAACTAAAGTCCAAGGAAAGCCCAATAGCAAAAAGGCCAAAAGCTATGTATTAAAATAGCCTAATTGTTTCCTAATTAGGACTAATGCTCCAAATTAAAATCTAATTAGCCAAATAAGTTTCTAATCACATGATTAGTCTTCTAATCAAGGTTATCTATGGTTAAACCATCTGCTACTATCAAAAATACTAATCAAGGACTAGACACCAATCAATTTAATAATAAAAATTCAAATTATCACACAATTACTAAAATACCCCAATCCCGAAAAGTGGTGGTGACAGCAGTTGGCCATTTCATGTATGTATGAGTGGGTGTGAGTGAGTGAGAGCTTTGATAGTGGGTTTTAGGCCATATGGCCTTTAGTGAGAAATGTGGTTTTGAGGATAGACAGGTAATAAGGATTACATATTGTTTTAGAGTGGCATATCTAGATATATAGGTAGGATATTATATTATTATTATTATTATTATTATTATTATTATTATTATTATTATTATATATATATATATATATATATATATATATATATATATATATATATATATATATTGTATTGGATGTATACCTATTAGTTAGGTATATGTGATTATCTAATAGCCTAAGTTTAGGATTACCTACCAATCTTGGTAGATAGATTTACCTATTAACAAGGTAATAGAGGTTTACCTACAACCTAAAGTAATAGGGTACATCCCATATGTATATCTATATAGAGTAATAATAGACTAGAGGGTAACGTTAGGTAGGTAATGACTTGTAAGAGGTTAATCTAACCAAGATTGACCAAGGTTGACTAATTTGACTAAAAGTCAACCTTGAGTCAATATTGGACCTAGATTTGGCTAGGGATTGACCAGTTGACCAAAAGTCAACTGTGAGTCAACACTTGACCTAGTCTTGACCTAGATTGCATGTCACACACTAGAAAACTATGTCTAATACTATTAAACCCTATTTAAAACATGTGTATCTCATCTATAGGTTTGTGACTCCACTTTGAGCCTCGATTCATATTGACTGCTCAGGATCGCATGTGAGTACATTCTTTGATAGTTTTTATTGCTTTGATATTTTCTATATCTGTTCAGTTGTAGTATTTTACTTGATTCTCAACACGAGGATACACAGACTAGTATACGTTGGATCTTGTCATAAGATGTTATTTTCGGTTTACATGGTATATTGGTACATTATTCGATCTTGTTTCTTGTACTTGTATAGACACCGATTTGGGAGTGGGCTGCCCCCCTGCTCTTTGAATCCCGTGTCATGGTATGTCATGGTTGGATCCATTATACTATTCGGAGGATTGGAGAGTTATTATAGGTTATGTGATCAATACCTCACCTGTTTACTACTTGTGCATAGCTTCACCCTCACCATACGTAGGGTATAACCTGACCTGTTACTATTTGTACATAGCTTTCCATTTGGGCCGGCCTCATCCTCTATACCAGTACTTATGCATAGCCGGTCAAATGGAATAGCCTGATCTGGACCCAAGTCGATCACATAACGCTCTAATATCTCAAGGTACCGTTTATACTTATATTGTACTCAGATTTTGCCTGTACTTCTCTACATTCCAGTTTACTTTATATTCTCACACCATGACATGATATTCAGTTTATCTTGTACTGTTTTACTTTCAGTCTTGATATTCCATTATAATTATTTCTTATAGTATTTGTCAATTCATTGGAACTGCTGTTGCTGTTTGTACTTCGTTCCATCCTGACTGGATAACTATTTTTCAGAGGACTTAGATGCATACTGCACTACCTTCTACGGGTTTGAGATAGATGGAGACTATGATCAAGACTTGCCTATGGTGTCGGTGCTCGTAGAGGACGCACCGCCTGTAGTAACTTAGATTAGTTAGGTTTTGACTGGACTTGTATTCCAAATTTGATACTTTGGGTCTGTAGAACTTGTTTGGGATTTGTTTATTTCTTAAATTCTGAACTTGTGTGTGTGACTCTGTAGTTATTTCAGACTATCTATTTTATCTTTATCTTCTATCACATCCGTGCTTATCTTCCTTAGATTCATGTGATTGAGTTATGATTATATATTCCTCCGTGCAGAGATGACATGTTATATTTATTGTGTTAAATGTTATATGTCTAGATGACCTATACAACGTTCTACCGTCGACACTGCAGCGTAGGTTGGACATACCCATGTGCTCGTGCCCCTAAACAGGGTGCGGGTCGTGACACCACCCGTGAATTCATATGGTTGCGAACTATTATTGAGCATATTCGAACTATAAGCATTTTCTATTCTGCCAATGATGTCCCAATGATAATATAAAAGGACAATATCACATGCATTGACGAATAAAGAAGGGCTACGTACATCAAGAGAGACTATATCAATCACATCGTATTAAAGTTTTTCTTCTCACATCAGCAGCAACAACAACAACAACAATAAGAAGACTAAAATCAAACGTATCCGATCCTAGGAAAACATGACCGACATTTTCATAAATGCCCTATTAAGTGCACTTTCCAGATGATCGTTCGTGGTATTAGAATGGGTTGACTTTTTGAATTGTAACACTTGTAGTTTGAGATAAATGTTGACATTATGAATAGTATTAAGAAGTATAATCACTTGACATTAATACTTTCCTGTCAAGTGCACTTTCCTGTCAAGATTTTTTTTTGAAGTCTATTCGCATCAATACTTTCCCATAAACTTGTGGTAATATATTAACTGAACACTGATGTTGATCGTTCGTAGCTGGAGGATATTTTTAACGAAAATTTTACGAGAAGCATAAAAGTTTGTAAAAATGCATAAAAGATATTAAGTTCGGTGAATTTGCAAGATCAGCACAGTCGTGCCCAAAAATGGGGCGTAAAAATTTTTCACGCCCTAATTTAGGTCGTGAAAATTTACTCTTCTTGATCCTATTCCCCTAATTCTTAATTAAGTATCCCCTTATTCTCCCCTGGAATAAAAAAAAAGCGCGCCCCATTTATGGGTGCCAAATTTAAGAAGAAAAAAAAGGCGCCCAAGTTTAGGGCGTAGAATTTCATTCTCTGAGCCCAGTCTGCTAGGGAAAATTTTTTTGTAAAAGATGATAAAAAAAATTCCACGGCCAAGTCTGCTCGGAAAAAAAATTCCCAGACGATAAAAAAATCCCCACGTGCAGGTTGAAATACATTCTTATGCTTTCTTCCTGAGAAACATGATAGGGTCTTTTGAACCAAACAAAAAGATGATGGCAACGAAACTCGTAGAAGTTGTGTTACATGTCAGAGTGAAACACCTTTCTTCCTGTCAGAGTGAAACTCGTAAAAGTTGCGTAGAAAAAAAAAGGTGCCATGCGGCTCAAAGAAAGAAATTCCACGCCCTAAACTTAGGCGTCTTTTTTTTCTTCTTAAATTTGGCGCCCATAAATGGGGCGCTCTTTTTTTTATTTATTCCAAGGGATTAAGAATAAGGGGATTCGGGATTAAGAATAAGGGGATTCTTAATTAAGAATTAGGGGAATGAGATTAGGGATACTACTAAAATCTGTCAAATCAGCGACGCCTCAGGACGTCGTTAAATAGGAAAAATACGTCGCTAATTTCATTTAGCGACGTATTTAGCGACGTTTGCATGTAGTCGCGATTAACCTAGTCGCTAAACAACACGACGTCGCAATACGTCGCTATTGCGACGATACTTAGCGACGCGTACACGTCGCTAATTTAGCAACTACCAGCGACGTAAAATGTCAGCAGTTACCGAAGTAACCTAGCGACGTTGAGCGACTTGACATGCATCGATGCTGACCTGGCTTGAGAGCCAAATGGCGACATTCTGCGACTTTGTTATGTCGCTATAGTACCGACATATAGCGACGTTTAGCGACGTCATACGTAGCGACGTTTAGCAACGATCAGCGACGGTTTTCATCACAGTTAGCGACGTTCCGATACTTACTTAGCGACGTTAACTTCCGTCGCTAGCCGTCACTGAACGTCGCTGAACGTCGCTAATTTTGAAAAAAATAAAAAAATACAGCATTTGTAGCATCCCCTGCAGCATTTGCAGCATTTGCAGCATCCTCTACACCATTTGTTGCAACAACGACGGTGTGTATCACGAACACAGTATCAAACAACACAGATACACACAATCACGAACACGTTTGAAACACAATCTCATCAATCAACACGGATATATGAAAATTTGTAACAACAATGTCAAACATAATGGTCCACATAAGAATAATATATGTATAACTACATAAAAGACCCAACAATGGGCCATCACACAACAATATATATATATGTCGACTACGGCTGATCAGGAGGAGCATCACCGCTCTTGGAAAGAAGATAAGCATACTGCTCCGGTGTAAGAACCACCGACGACGATGAAGGAGGAGACAGTGTAACCGCTGGAGAAGGAGGCAGTGCAACCACTGGAGATGGGTGCGTCCGCGTCTCCTCTAGGGCTAGCAGTCTAGCGCTGTATTGCTCCATACAAGCCGCTATCCTAGTAACAGTGTCATGAATGGACTCCTGCGTTCCCTGTACGTGCCGTACGGTGCGCTCGAGCTCGTCAAAGCGTACGGTGACCGACGCAGCGTCCCCTTGCGCCTGAGACCCTGGCTGATCAGAAATCCTCCTCAGCATATCGTCGTGCAGCTCAGCATTCTGGTAGGCAATGGTACCCTCGACTCGGGATGACTCGGCCTGTGACGGCTGTGAATGCGCACTAGCAGAGGAAGCCCTGGATGCCTGTGTCGCAACAAATGTGCCGTAGGACCCCGTATCGTAGTATGTACCCCTCTGAAGACCACCAACAGCGGTCTTCCAGAGCTCGTCCTCTGACTGAGGCGGAGAGGGCTGCGATGTACCAACCCCTCCCTCTGCCGGTGTACTAGCACTCGTACGCTCATCACGTAGCCTAACAAACTCGTCCTAGAAATCATTGTGCATCTCTATACATCAGTACTTACCTAAAGCCTAATAAACGTCTAAAGTATTTAATTATTATTAACTATATGGTTATCTGTATATTCTTCAAGTTGTGTTAAAAATTAACAAAATCTAAATTAGTACTTACATAGCTCTGAGTAGCCCGGTCGTCGATGAGCTTCCCGTCCTTCCGATGGGTGGCCAGGAAGACGGTCACCATGTTTGCGTCCTCACCCTCTGTACCTGCATGTTTGTTATATTTTATTCTTTTATAAAATAGAAAATTATATACTCCCACTATCAATAAAATCTTACATATTGCAATAAATTACATACCAGACGACGGAAATGCTCCGTCATAGGAATCGATCCACCACACTACTTTTCGGCCCTCGTCCTAGCCGCCTTCGCCTTCTCTGACCGCTCTTTGTATTGGGGCTACTCAAATCGAGCCCTCATCGTGGTCCACTGGTCAGGTGTGATCCAACCAACAATCGGCTTTCCGGAGCACTGACGAGCTTTCTGATCGTCAATTGCATCACGGATCAACTTGGCGACGACGGCAGGAAACTGCCTCTCAATCTGCTCGGTCCGGTGTGGTGGATAATAATAAGTCCTCTACAAGAATTACAAATTAAAATAATAAGTTCTAAAAAATGCTTAAAATTATATTAATCATACTAAATTAACTATCTTTAGTTACCTTGAAGTGGGCAAACCAGAATGCCTTCCTCTCTTCCGAGGCATCCGAGTAGTTGATCCATGGACCCCCATAGTTGGACCTTAGAAAGGAACCCAATGCTCTCTGTATCGACGAGGGACGATATCTGTATACGACGATAACCGATATATTGATGAATATATATAGATATACAGACATGCATAAAAAATATATATATATATATTCATTTAACTTACTTCGTAGGACCGTCGGCCCAAATCTCCATCCTCGTCTCGTCCTGAGGTGCGCATGGAGGGTCGCTCTGGTATGTATCCGCCCGGGCGGGAGTAGGGACTACCTCCTCCACCTGCTCCCCACCCGCCATGCTTCTGTCAGCGGTAGAAAGGCTAGGGGAAGGAGTATGATCATCAAGTCTGGAACTGCTCATCGCAGGTGCACTGCCACCCGGACCTGCGACCGTATGGTATAATGGAGTGCTCGGGTTAGACGATGGTCCGGAGCCATCCTCTGGTAACGGAGCTCTCTGCCCACCTAAGGACACGGCTCGTCCTGGCCTATCTCTCGTCCTGAGGTGCCTCCGCGTCATCCTGCCATGCTGATAATAACATTAGAGTTCATAATTTAAGATTACAGAAATATGAATACATCAAAATCACAGTTTATGATTGAAAATATAAATAAATACAATGACAGTTTAGAAATATCTGTATACATTGGAGTTCATAATTTAAGTTTTCAAAAATCTGAATACTAATAGAAATGATCATAGTTCATAATTTAAGATTACAGAAATATGAATACATCAAAATCACAGTTTCTCAATCATCCTCTGAAAATATTAATATCCATAAGACCATGCTTGTCACTTTTTCATCCTTGATCTTGTATGGGATCGAACCAATCAACTTTGAACAATACGATCTTGGCAGGCTCTATGCCATAGTTGTACGTCAATTCCACGATCTCCCATAAGATGCCATAGAAATCATTGCCTAGAGTGACATCTTTGTAGTTTGTAGATTTGATACACAAGCAACTATTTTTTGTGGAATCAAGATCGAGGAAGCTATCTCTGATGAGAGCATTTGTTGACTTGAACTTAAACCCATTCACGCAATAACTTAAACCCATTCACGCAATCAAGATCCAGGAAGCTATCTCCTCTTCGTCCAGTTGTGAGCGCGGCCAAATCCATCACACTTGTACCCCGCTGTAGGCTCTTCAATAGCACTTGACAATTCTTTAACTTTTTCCATATCGTGTCCCTGGACCACCGTAGCGGTGGACTGGACTTCTCTACCACGTCAGCACGAAAAGCATTCCTGTTCCTCCAGTACGGATGATCCTTTGGCAGGAACTGTCGATAACAATCAAAGAAGCACGATTTTCCTTCGTATTTCAAATGGAAAGCCTTAGTGCGATCCATGCAATACGGACATGCGAGACGACCATGGGTGCTCCAACCCGATAACATTTCATAGGCCGGGAAATTATTGATGGTCCACATTAGTGCGGCCCTCATCTGAAAGTTCTGCTTTCTGGAAACATCATATGTGGTTGCACCTACTTTCTATAACTGATTCAGCTCATCTACCAAGGGCTGTAAGTACACATCGATGTTCCTCTTCGGGTTCTTCGGACCTAGAATAATAACAGTTAGGAACATGTAATGAGTCTTTCACACACATCCAAGGCGGCAAGTTATACGGAGTAATAATCACAGGCCAACAAGAATATTGTGAGCCCGAAAGTCCAAATGGGGTAAAACCGTCGGAGGAAAGCCCCAATCTGGCATTACGCGGCTCCGAAGCAAAATTGGATATACTCGATCAAAGTGCTTCCATGCTTCCCCGTCGGATGGATGATCCAGTACTCCATCTATTTGTTTTCCGCTTGTGCCAACTCATATTATCAGCTGTCTCCTTTGCCATAAACAACCTCTGCAACCGCGGCGTCAAAGGCAAATAGTACATCGAATCTGTTGGCTTGCGTGCACCAGAAGTCCTTGTTGTACTAGTTGTCTTGAAGCGATCGGCACCACAAAATCTGCAGGCGTCTTCATCCTTATCGTCCTTATAGTACAACATGCATCCGTTGTGACATACATCAATTTTTCATACCCCATCCAGAGCGATCTCACCATTCTCTTGGATCGGTAGAAGTCTTTAGGTAACTTGCCACCATCCGGCAATATATCTTTAATTAACTCTAGAATTCGGTTGTAGCATTCTTGAGACATGTTAAAATCTGATTTTATGCTCAACAATCTTGTAATCACCTCCAACGGTGAATGGTCATCACAACCAGGATATAAAGGAGTCCTTGTATTCTCCAGCAACTCCATGAACTTTGCAGCATCGGCATTCGGTGCCTCCTCAGCTGCATATTGATTGTTCGGATCGAAACTAGGCCCCACAGCATCGAAAACCATGTTCATCCACCCTTGGTCGTAATTAACATGCTCGTGGACATCTACATAAGGCTCCACATAAAGCTCCGACTCGGAGGCTAAAGGCACAAGTTCTCCGTGTGCGGTCCACTGATAATAATTTGGCATGAAATCCCTCGAATACAAATGATATGTCACATCTACTTCTGAATGATATTTCAAGTTGCGACATCTTACACATGGACACTTAATTCTTGTACGGTCCATGTACTGAGGAAACGCCTTGGCAAACTGCAGAAACTGTTGCATACCCTGTATAAATTCATCCCGCACACCGTACATGTCATCAGGATGACGATTGTACATCCACAAACGATTTCACAGATAGTAATTCATATCCATTTTAAGATAATTCTACAAAGATTGACACAGATAATAATTCATCATAATGACGATTGTACATCCATAAACGGTTCTGCAGATAGTAATTCATATCTATTTTAAGATAATTACTGCAAAAAGTGAGGACCGACATGAACTGACGCACGAAAGTGATGATTGTACGACCACAAGTTTTATGTTCTTTAACGATATATTTCATATGCATAATTGCCAAGTGTGAGAACGGATGGCTCAAAACACAACCCAAAATTCATTCTAGCATACATTAGTGTGAATCATCTATGTTCTGTATATATTGTGTAGTATATGTTCTTATCGAATATAGTATCTGAAGGATGTAACAGAATCAATAAGATGAACACACAAAATGTAATACTAAGACATTATCTACTACTAAAAGATGTAGTGATAGGTTGTCGTATCATCATTGCCGAGTGATAGGGGTCGGTGGACGGTCAATTTTATCTACGGCTACATAGTTTCTGCCTCGCCAGTCGTATGGCTGCAGGGACTATGTCCTGATCACGATGTCGTACCATAGATTAATGCAAATTCCTTATAGCAAATGTCGTACGTAGATTTCTGTCTCGCCAGTCGAATGGCAGATAAAAAGGTTATATTCGATTTTTTGTCAAGTGTGAGAACGGATGGCTCAGAACACAACCCAAAATTTATTCTAGCATACATTAGTATGAATCATCTATGTTCTGTACATATGGTGTAGTATATGTTCTTATCGAATATAGTATCTGAAGGATGTAACAGAATCAATATGATGAACACACAAAATATAATACTAAGACATTATCTACTACTAAAAGATGTAGTGATAGTTTGTCGTATCATCATTACCGAGGGATGGGGGTCGGAGGACAGTCAATTTTATCTACGGCTACATAGTTTCTGCCTCGCCAGTCGAATGGCTGCAGGGACTATGTCCTGATCACGATGTCGTACCGTAGATTAATGCAAAGTCCTTATAGCAAATGTCGTACATAGATTTCTACCTCGTCAGTCGAATGGCTGTAGGGACAGTGTCTGACTTGGTGTATCTCACCATTTCCCCAAAATTCTTGACATTCAAACTCAGAAAACAGTTGCTAACTGATATCACTGTTCAGTTAAGCCTATTCTCAGGTTAATCCTTATTCCAATATCATTTCCCAATAGGAGTTTATCTAAGTCCATATCAATAGACAAATTTTCTTTGGGTAACATGAACTAGCCAAGCCATCATACCTAGGTATCCAGTCTCTCATACAGGACCTACCTATCTGCCTTTAACATATATTATATAAATCAAACTAGTCTTAAACACTGGTACCAACTGCCTGAACATGACAGTCCCTAATTTGTACTGGATTTATCCTACCTTTGAGTGTGCAAAGCACCTGAGTGCCCCTCCTAAAAACCAAAGAAAAGTGGAATCACCCAAGAGGAAGAAAAATAAAGTTGGGCAACACAGTCCATGCTTTCTTTCTTTCTTCCTTTCTTTTTTGCCACTAGGAAATGATGGAAACTTGATGGCATTGGAGACCAAGACATGGGCAAAATGCCAGGTTGGTGCGCATGTGACATGAGTGGGGGATGCTTGGTGGGGGAAGAGAAAAAGAAGGAGCTACTCCTTGTGGGTTGTGGTCACACACACTACACTAGCAAATGTGGATGGATATCATACATAAATTTGCAACATTATCTCCACTGTTATGAAACCATCCAACCAGTATTTGCCTGTTCCTGTGAACCTCTTCATAACAAGCTAATTATGAGACAAGACATCAATCACCAACAATCGCCGGAGGAGCGCCGCGGAGGAGGAGGCCGGAGGAGGGAAATAGCCGGAGGAGCGCGCACGCGAAAAATTGGGGGGGGGGGAATTTGTGAATGATCGAAAAGGAAACCCTCGCAGCCTATATGAAACATTTAGCGACGTCCGAAATGGACGTCGCTGATATTTAATAAACGGCGACGCCGCTTAAAGTACATCGCTACACGTCGCTACATCAACGACGTGTACCGACGAACTTGCGACACAGTTTCCCTTAACAAATTGCAGTCGCTAGACGTCGCTATTTGTCGCTGTTGGCGACAAACAGCGACGTCTTAGTTATACGTCGCTAAACCCCCAAAAATTAGCGACGTTCTATCTTGGAGTCGCTAAATACGTCGCTGATATGACTTATTTTGGTTGTGGGAGAGTAAATTTTTACGACCTAAATTAGTGCGTGAAAAATTTTCACGTCCCATTTTTGGGCGCGACTGTGCTGATCTTGCAAATTCACCGAACTTAATGTCTTTTACGTAATTTTTACAAACTTTTATGCTTCTCGTGAAATTTTTCGTATTTTTAATGAGTATTGTGATGCTCCAAAGGTACCATCTTATTTGTAGTTAAGATCTCAACAAGTTCCTTTTCATTCATCTCTAGATTATTTTTTCTTTCATGATTGGGATCGATCCAAGTTTAATAGCAAAAGTCTTATAGTACAACATATTGTTTGTTTTTCTATTGACCCCTAGTTTTTTTTTATATACTATATAATATATATAAGTCCAATTCTATTGAAAGATTCAACAAACTCATTCTAATTCTTTTAGCCCATGTAATTTTCTTGTTATAAGATATCTATAACTCATATTATACCAAGAGATAAGTTATATTTATCAGAATAATTTTTTTTAGTGAAGTAGCTATCAAAATTTCCTCCCCTTTCATCACGGCTCTAACAATATGACGTTCTCAATCTTCTCTACATTCCTGTTGTTGTCAATATCCTCTCTCTCTCTCTCTCTCTCTCTTTCTCTCTCTCTCTCTCTCTCTCTCTCTCTATATATATATATATATATATATATATATTATTTTTTTATTATTTTATATATATATATATATATATATAAAATAATAAAAAAATAATATATATATATATATATATATATATATATATATATATATATATATATATGTTTCTTAGTCCACTTGGAGGTAATTGTAATTGAACAACAAACAAGTTACATTTTTTTTTTCTTTTTATTATTATGATTAAGAACTCTCCAAATATTGTTACTTATTTATTTATTTATTTATTTGTCTGGAACATCAATTTTATTTTTTGTTTCGAACATCTTTGATTTTACTTGTATTTCATTATGACATATATTATTTTGGATATTATATTATATTATATTATATTATATTATATTTTAAATTTTTTGTTGATAATACCATTGCATTATCATCATGAAGTTAAATTATATGAACATTAGCTTTAAGGATACGATTTTAGAATTCGTCCCAGATCTTAAATTTTGAAGTCCAATACTGATCCCATACTATCATTGGAGTTTTTAGTGTCACGTGAGTTTAATTTAAACACTTAAGAAAATTTTGGTTTAAGCCAAGATATATTTAACACGTTTACCTCGTCTTAGGGTTTGCTAGGATTGAGGGTTAAGAGAGTTAAGTGAGGGAAAATAAAAATCATGCTTGGTTTGAGGGTGAAGGTTTAGGAGGAGGGGTAACGTAGGGTTTAAGTGATGGTTTGTTTTGCCCTCTTGTCTATTTTTTTAAACTCCAAATCGGAGGCTAACGAGGGGGATTGAGGGATTTTTTTAAAAAAGTCATAAATGTCCCCCATTTGTCCTATAAAATATCATAACTTTTTTCCATTTTTTCTTGCTTTCAATATGTTGCTACATATCTTCCTCATTTGTGAAGATATTTTGACAAATTCTAATTAAAATTACAATTTAATTAATTTTATGACATATAGTTAAATTATATTTAAAAACATAATTTTTATACATACAATTTTTGTGATTATAGTTAAACTTATGACATATGTGATTATAGTTAAATTCTATCAAATTTAGTTCGATTCAATTTATTCGATTGGGCCACTCATATCATTTACTGGATCGACCAAAGTTAAAATTATAGCTAAATTATATTTAAAAATATGGTTTCTATATATACAATTTTTCAAAGTTTGAGTCCAAAATTGAACTAATTATCAAAGTTGAATTTTAGAACGTATACATACAATTATTGTTGTCAAATATACACATTTTTAATCATAAAAAATTATGCATAAACTTGATGTCCAAGGACGGATCTAGGTATAATATGAAGTGGGCTCTAGAGCCCATCCAATTTCTTTTTCCTTTTTTTCATATAATTTTTTTTGATTTTTTAGGAGTTAGCCAACACCTAGCCCATCCGAAACCACTCTAGCCTGCCCAATATACATTGCTAGATCTGCCCTTGTTGATGTCATTTACATAATTGCATAAGTCTTATTTGATCTGGGACCGAAATACAAAATTGTAATCGAAACTAAATAATTTATTTTAGTATTTTTAAAATTGAAATCGAACTAATTTTTCAACCAAACTGAATCTCTTATTCAATTCGGTTCTAATGCTCGCTCATCCCTAGGTAGAAGTATGGAAGAAGTCAAAAGATACATTTAAGCTCAGTAAGACACTATAGCACAATTAAGGACAATTAACAGAAGGTAGTAACACATCGTCCATACAAAACACACAAGTCCTATGTTGGTAAAACCCTATAGCAACCATGTTTGCACTAGTCGAAAGGCAACCATTGAGTACTTTCCAAAACTATATATATATATATATATATATATATATATATATATATATATATAAAAGAAGGTAATTTTCATTGATAATATCTTGTTATAAAATTTGTGCGGTTAGATTTAGACACGCGTATCTACCAACGTCATTACATCATATTCAATATTATGTAGAATCCCCACCATAGCCATGGCCAGTCCTTAAAAAATACGGTTATTCCTCTCTCTCTCCACACGTCTCATGTCGCTGTGGCCAGCCTAATTTGACCCTCCGTAAACCACTTGACTCCCCTCTTTGGCATGCGCTAATTTCCTCGAGGATTGCTTCTATCTTTCGGCCTTCTATACCCCTCAAACACAACTTCCTCCTCTGCCGTTGCCACACCTCCCAAACCAAAGCACAGTGGAAATAAATATGTTCCATTGTCTCGGTATGTTGAGAACAAAGAACACATCCAATTCCATTTGTCTGAACACCAAATCTCGTATGCCTATCCAGATTGAGTAGCCTGCCCGTCAACAGCTTGTAATACAGTACTGCATTTTCCATGTAGCTTCCTTGACCATATGAACTCCGAGTGTCCTATTTTAGGGTGTGTCATCCTAAGACTTTAATAAATCCTACTGTGTTCGAAAGCAATTTGTTGTTTAATTTCCCCTGGAATATAGCATTGTTTTAAAAGTAACAAATGCATTATTGTTATGCTGCAACGTCCAAAATCAACCTCCTCTGACGTAGTTGCTCTGCATCCACCGGGCCCACATCGAATCTTCTATAAGGAACTTCCACGTGATCCGCAGCGCCGCTACCTCGCGAAGCACGCATAGTGAGCGTAGCCTTACACCGCCCTCCTCTCTGGGTCGACACATAGTGTCCCAACCAATCAAATGGATCCCTCCTCGTCACACATAATTCGCACAAATCTTCTCAATTTTCATGATCGTAGCCTTCAGAAGCATGATCGCACGAAGCCAAAGGATTAATTCTGGACATGCCAACCTTCCGTGCATCGCTGCGCATACTCTACCATGCTCTGACATTAGGTGCTCTTAGCATAATTAATAGATATTGGAATTCTCAATTGTTTAACTGGTAATTCTCCTTTTTCAATCCCAAGCATTGTTGCCTTTGCATCCTTGTCCGGGCAGTGTAAGTTAATGTATACCTTACTTTTATCCAGATTTAGGTGTAGCCCTGAGTGCTTTCCGAATATTACCATAAGGGTCTGTTTGGTAAACAAGAAGTGAATTTGGGTTTGGATTTGGACTTTCATGAAGGAAAGAATGATAGGAATCCATGCACTTCCTTGTCCCCCTAATAGGGGACAAATGTGTTTGGTTGAGGTAGGAAAGTGAAAAATGGAAAGTGAAAAAGTATACATGTGTATTTGGTTGAGATAGGAAAGTGAGAAGTAGAAAATGAAAAAGTATGTAAAAATAATAAAAAGTATTTTTATTAGTTAATGTTAATAAAAATATTTAGTTAATTAGTTAATTATTCTAATTATATAAACAAATATCTAATATTAAAGTAATACTTTAACTAATTAATGTCAGCTAACTAATATTAAATATATTAATAAACTATGTAGATATTTATAACTTAGTTTATTAGTTTGAGAGAGAGAGAGAGAGAGAGAGAGAGAGAGAGAGAATGACCAGAATGTTCTTTGTTTTGTTTTGGGGACAGCTTTTTCCCCGGTCATGCATATCTCTCTCTCTCCTGGCATGGCCGTGCGGCCATGGCTGCACTCTCTCTCTCTCTCTCCTGGCCATGGCTGCTACCGCGGTCGGACTCGAGCAAGGAGGAACAGAGGCTCCCCAACCCACCGCCAACCCTCTCCTCCTTCTCCTCCTCCGAGCAGACATCCTCCGGCGAGGCACCCAGACTCCGCATTCTTGTTCGATTTTTTTTTTTTTGGGATACATTTCTTCGATTTCTTGCTATGCGAATTTTTGTTTCTGTTGGGAAAACCAAAAAAAATGTTTGGGTTAGAGACCGTCGCGGCCGGAGATGCCTGGCGCTGGTGGCCGCCCGCCTGTTGATGGCGCCGGTCATGGAGCGCAGCTAGTCCCAATCCACATCCTCTCAAAAAAGAGGATGTGGGAAACAAAGAATTGGGGGACTTTTACAGGGAACAGGAACTGCAAAAGACTATTTGAGAAAATCCTGTCCCCTTGAATCCTTGTTACCAAACAAGAAATTTTGTGGATTTGGTTCCACTTCCATGAAGAACTCAAAATCCTTGTTACCAAACAGGCCCTAAGCTCAGCCAACTCCGCCAAACCCTCCCTCCTTGGTGTCGTGAACACGAGCAAGTCATCCGCATATATAAGATGCGATATCGGGGGCGTAATATCTTTTGTAGTGGAATAATTCGTCGGTTAAAAATCGTCGCATCCATAAGACAAAAAATATTCCATTACTTGGGTAAAAAGATACAACAACAAGGGGTCACCCTAACATAGTCCCCTATTACTCGCCAGAAAACCATGTATGATGTCTTGATACGAATAGAAAACGTGGGTGTAGTAATGCACTCACATACCCTGTCAACCCATATGCGATCAAATCCTATTGCCTGCATAATGTGACAGACGAAGTCCCGATTGACGTGTCATATGCCTTCCAAAGATCTAGCTTTATGTACGCCTTCTGCCCTCCCGGTCTGTTGAAATCTCGTACCAGTTCGTGTGCCAGCAAGTTGTTGTCCGCTATCGCTCTGCCCTTAATAAAGGTAGCTTGATTTGGCGACACAAGATCCTGCATAATGTCCTCCATATGTCTGCACATGAGATGAGGCCTTCCACCTTAAACACTTACAATAGAAGTGATTGACAACACAATAGAAGAAATAATTCTACGTGTTACATGAATACTCCAAAGATGACTCCATTTAGGCCACATTTGGTTCGCCGAATCAGAACCTTGAGAGAAAATATTTGTCTTGCATTTGTTCTCAAAACTACCTCAAAATCGAACTAGTTTTTCAAAATTGCTACAAAACTACTTCAGGAATTGTCTTACAGAATCATGAGAAGCAACTATTACTAAATCCTTTTTCAATTATCATTGATAAAGGCACAACATTTTTTTTAGAAGACATCACAAATTTGATACTTCTAATTCATTAGAGGAATGCCAAATTTTTTACGGTCTTGAAAAAAGCGGATCTGACAAAAATTCAAAACTTTAACGGTTCTAAATTGTGATGTCCACCAATATTTAGTATTGTGCCTTTATCAATGGCAGTTTGAGGTTCATTATTTTTTTTTTGCAAAAATAATTCCATAATCTTGTCGATAGTAGCAATTAAGTAGCTTTTGCTTGTTTTGGGCTATGTTATTTACATCAGAATGGTAGGCCTTTCCATGTCTAAATCAGGTTGGCAAACCTCTTGTGGAATTAATTGTTGGAATTATTCAATAATTAAGGGGCCACACATGTAAAATTAATTGTGTTTGGGCTATCTAAATAATTAAGCCAAATTAAATTGGTCTATTTGAAAATTGGCTTAAGGGTATAATTGTCATGGAATTAATGTGTAGATACCGGAGATAATTCTAATTTGATGAGGGGCAAAATTAGAAATATCAAAACATATAAATATATGTATTCATTAGGGATATGGTCCCCAACTTATACGGCCACCGAAAGAGAGGTTTTCTCTTTTTCTCTTCTGCATCCCCATCAACAGAAAGAGAGGAAAAAGGATTCGGATTCCTCTTTGTCATTAAGGGTCGTAGCAAGTTGGAAGATCGAACCCAATAAAGAGACGTTCGCTTCAAGATCCATCAAGCCTAGCAATGGATTCAGGTAAGCTTCCGCAATTTATATTTGGTCTTCATCTCATGAATTGGCATGATAAAATAAATATCTAACAAATGGTATCAGAGCATCCCTGTTTGATTTATGAGATCGAAGCTTCCGAATCAATTTTTTGTTGATTTTCGAAACCCTAGATTGTTCGATCTACTTTATTTTAGGGTTCCGATTGTTCGATCATAATTTTTATGATCTACCAAATTTATGTTATTGGGTAAATATGTGATGAAAGTGGATTCGGATGAGATTCTCTTGTCGGTTAAGAAAAATTAAATAAATCATATTTGCTTCTTCATGTTGTGTCCTTTGTTTGGGACATTATGGGGGCATTATGGCAAGTTCGGACTTTGCTGCTGCTGCTTCCTATTGTGTCCTGTGCTGGGGACATCGGCTAGGAGGACGATAGGGCCTCCCACAAACAAACAAACAAAAAATCTCCGGACCTTCTTTGATGTTTCACCTCTTGGTCGTCTTTATTTTCCATGTTGGCTAGGTCTATAGTGTGATTTGTTATATTTAATGTTAAATTCTAATTTGGTTGCTGATAGCTCGGTTGGGATTAAATGCCATGTTCTGTTGTGTGATGACATTTGGTACTTTGTCACATGAGTACTTAAAAAAGAAGAAGAAATACCATGATTATATTGTGTGATGACATTTGGTCATCTTAAGATCCATTTAAGTTAAATGTTGTGCTCAGAACTTTCGGAGCTGTGGGTGTTGAAAGTGTTTGCAAATTTTTAGTTCAAGCTTTTGATGACAATTAGTAAACAGAAAGCATATAATTATAAAGAGAATAAATTATTTCTATGAGTATGGCACCAATAGTAATACATTTTTGAAGCAACTATGTTTTCAGTCTCTCTGTTAGATTGGCTAGCAACTATAGAGAAAAGGACATGCTATTTTTCATTATGCGGGTATCTGTCATAAAGAACTCCATGACATTTCTTTTTATGTGTTGGAGTATTTGTATCATGTCCTATATGTTGTTGTTGTTCTCTGGATGTATATCCTCAGTAGATTATTACATAAATTTTGTTATGTTGATAATATCCTATTTTGTCAAATTAAAAATTCATTTTTGAATCATGCAAAGAGATTCACATGCCAATGATTATTTTATTTGAGTTTTAATGTTCAAATATGCATGTACATAAGGTTTTGGACATGATTCAGTTTTGTAAAATTTAGTCAATATTCAAAATTTTGGTACCTTTTGTGACTAGCAATAGTCGTCTAATATTCTAAATAGACCCATTGAAACAAGATGTCGCCAAAGTGACCTCTCTTGCGTAGATAGTCTATGAGGGATGTTGGATGTTTGTGTGTGTACATTCATGCGGGTGTTAGCCGGTCCAAAGGAAGGTTTATACTTGACCGAATTGCACACATACTTGTGGTGATAAATGTGTGACAATTATAAGGTTTACATGTGAATAATAAACCGATCCAAAGATAGGCTTATTATTTGACATGACTTATTGTCAACGTTTGATCATTACACCAAGAGTACCACTTGCAGTTAATATCACTGTCCAAAGACTTGATATTAATGATGTACTAGGTATCTTGAGATAGGATTCACCATTATTTGAATTTGTTTGACTATATTTTACGTTTTGGTTATTTGTTAGAGCATTTTATTTTTGTTGCTTTGTTCTCTTTACAGTTAATATTGTTAAAATATCTGCCAATAAGATTTTAATTTTTATGTTTAATGGGATAAACTTTAAGGGCAAAAAGAAATGAATACAGTGGCTGCTAAGGGTGTAATCCCTCTTTCCGAAATTCTGATAATATATTTTATTTATTTATTTAAATTAAATGGTGACTTTTAGATTTTTATAAATAATTATTTAGTTAATTATTACGGTAGGTGACTTTAGCCATTGTTGAGTTTTGGAGTACCAGACGACTAGGAATCATGGCACGGATAGTGCAGTGGCGTGCCTTGACTAGTGTATTGGCCATGCCAGGAAAAACTAAGCCATAGTGATGTCCTAACTAGGAAAACCAGGCCAAATTACGACATGACCATTATAAATAGTTAATTATTTATTATTAATATTATTTGACGTTGAGTGACCTAGTTGAACCAAATTGGCCATGCTGGACCCAAACCAAATCCAAGCCCATGTAGGCATGTAGTGGGACCAAATACGGCCTTGTAGACATGTTTGGTAAATACAAATATCTTGTATCTATTTTTTAGGAATTGGCAATTATTTTCCAAATATTGTTATAGGTAGATTATAGGTAATACTATTATTAAATAGTGTTCTCCAAGATTTGTATGATCTTCTGGAGCCAGATAAGTAGTGTACATGTTATATCCATCAAAGGTGGCTATCAGTCTATTATTAAATGTTATTAGGATTATTATTTATTATTATCGGTTATTGTATTATTTTATTATTAAATAAATTTATCTCTCTCTCCCTCTATAGATATATTTACATATATATATATTTTTTTTTATATATATAGATATATAAATACATATTCCTAGGAATGGGCCATACCATAAGAGTAGATAATATTGAGAGTGGTATTTCTATTTAAAATATTTATTTTAGATTTTTAGAGATTTTGTTATATAAGTAAATATAAATTATGTGTGTATGTATATAGGAATATATATTATATATGTGACCAAATATATAAATATATAATAGTGTATATGCGTGTATATACATATATAAATATATGTATATAGAAGTATATGGTATATGTGAATATATAGGGATATATATATATATAAGGTGTGTGCGTATATACATATATATATGTATACACGTACTTAGATATTTATATATATATATATATATATATATATAGATATATAGATATATAGATATATATATCTATATATATATAGATATATAGATATAAAAAAAATATATAGATATATATAGATATGAAGAAATAAAAATAGAATAAAAGAAGAAGGAGTAGTAGCAAAGCCCAGCTCAGCTGAACCAGACCCAAACCCAGCCTGGCCCACGCTAGAAGCTAGCAACCGAACACACTCAATAGAAGACCCGACCTTCTATATATATTCGAGAGAGTTGAGCAAACTCTCCGACCCGACCCCGTTCAAAACGCGGCAGCAGAACATCAAAACCCTAGCTACTTCCTTCCCCAAAGCCGTGCCACCCTCCTCCTGGCGACCTCTCCTTGGTCGTCTGAACTGCCGCCGCCGTGGCACGGCCGACCGCCGTCGCGCGGGCGCGCAACCGCCGAACAGCAGCAGTACGAGATGACAGCAGCAAGTACTGCGCGGAGGCACACTTCATGGTATGTTTTCTCCGGCTTCGTTCAATCATTTTTCGAACCGTAAAGTATTTCGAAGAGCCTATTTGACCCCCTTCAAACCTGTTCATGTAGAATTAATTCTACTAGACTATACCGATAAGAAAATCATGGCAAAAATCCCGAGAAACCTGTTTTAAACAGAGCATATGACAGTCCATACACCCATGTTCGAAGATCGATTCCGATCGATCTTGTAATGGTTTAGAAGTTGTACTTGATACAGTTATAGACCATATATAGAGCTCTAAAACCCTTCAGATAGATTAATTTTTCGTTCACTGTATGAAGAATAATTGAATTGTAAAGTTACAGTAAAATATGTTTTCAAAACTGTGATTTTTCAATAAAACTCTCCGGTACGACGTGCGTCCCGCCAATCCGGGCGACGTGGTCACGAACCGAAAGCATCGAAAGCTGTGTAACGGCTTTATAGTCGTGTGGGCTTTGACGGAATTCAAATTGGTCGCATGTGCGCGACGAATTTGATGCGTATCCGTCAAAATTCCCCGTATCGACCTCTGTGCAAATTTTCTAATTACTTTGTGCACGCTCGTCAGATCGAGACGAAACTTGCGCCAACAGGACCGTATCATTTTTTTGGTCCTGTATGCCAAGTTTGGTCCAATTCTGAGACAGTTGAATCGTACGTCGTTTTGCGGGCCCCACGGTCCCACTCAACGGGCAATTTTGTGCACGGCCTGTTGGAATCCAACTCTGGACATACGGTTGGATTTGTATCGAAAAATTGGATCCGTAGACATGTAGTTTGATGACTTTAGAGACCGTTGACTCTGGCACGCTCTTCAGTACAAAAGCGGGTCCAACGGCGGACACCGTTTTGACCCGAAATTACCGTTTTGTCCTTGTGTCCAGAATTGGACTTAAGGACAGGCAATCCTAGCTAATTTGACTATTCTGAGAACATTGGTAATATTTATTTCAGCTTTCGGGGACTGTTGTACGAGTTTTGACTATTGTGGCATTCTGAGTGGTTCAGATTATCGGTTACACCAGCACAGGACCACAGGCGAGTATAGTTTATTGTCTGTATTTCGATATTGATCTTTACTATATTTCATTGATTAGTCATTGATTATGTGATTTTATACTCTATTATAAATTATTGAGTCGGGAATGAGAAGTACCAAGGATGTGTGATCCGGCCGTAGACCGTATTTATTTTTATGCAGTAGATCTCGTAGATCGTGTTTATTTTTATGCAGTAGATCTCGTAGACCGTATTTATTTTTATGCAGTAGATCTCGTAGATCGTGTTTATTTTCATGCAGTAGATCTCGTAGATCGTGTTTATTTTTATGCAGTAGATCTCGTAGACATTGTTTATTTTATTGCAGTAGATCTCGTAGACATTGTTTAATTTCTGCAAGTAGATCTCGTAGACCGTGTTTATTTTTCATGCAAGTATATCTCGTAGACCTCGCGGTGTAGTGGCCCAGACTGATCACATATCAAAGGTACTTCTAACAGTTGGAAAAGTATTTTGTGTCTATTTATTGCGATTGGTTTTTCGTATTTACTGTTTATTTTCAAAACTCATGATTGATGTCTAACCTTTATTTTATAGTCATTTTCTTTATTTGAAATTGTATTCAGTGAATTGTGCTCGTTCTATTCCTGACTGGAAACCAATATTTTTCAAGTTAGCCGTGGATTCACTTAGCATGGGGAATTCGGGTGTAAATGCAGACAAAAAGCCTAGAGACTAACTAGATGGTGGAGTTGTAGTCATTCATTTATTTGTACAAGTTTATGTTTTTCCTACAAATGTAAAACTTGTGATCCTTGTAAATTAAATTAGTTTTTATGAATGAGCATTATTTGTGATTTGGATCATCATGGCCGTGACAGCGTTCTACCGCCGACACTGCGGCGTAGGCTGGCTTGGACACATCTCGTATCCATTTTAAAAAAAAACGGGTGCGGGTCGTGACAAGTTTTTGTGGTAGCCCATACAGGTCTGTCTTCGCAAATCATGCGAACTCGTGATAGTACTTAAGTTAGTTGTACTATTGTGAGCCTGCGACTAGAACATGCTCATTCACGAACAAGGATTAATTTAATTGAATGACTAGGACTAGGAGTCCCTTATGCAAATTTATCGATGGGTAGTTTAGGCCATGCAATGTAGATGAGGGTTATTGATTTTGATAGTTGTCATATCTCCATAAGTACACTATTTCCTCTAGATAAGACGATCTGATCCAATGTGGATAGATTATTCGCTTGGTGAGACAGGACTTCATAGAGATAATGATCTAACCTTGATAAATAGTGCAATCCCTTCTCCTTGCCCTTTGGATATCATCCTCACATCTTAGTCAAATTGCCTATTTAGTTCTTATTTTTGCCCTAAGAATTATTATTTCTATGTTATCCATAGATGAACCTCAAGTTAGTTTCGATTCAAGTTTTTCCTCAAAGGCTTGAATACACATGAAATAGTTAGAATATTTGTATTTCTTTTGTCCTCAATTATTTCTCCCTGTTCAATCCTTTATTTTAAGGGTTGTGACTGATAGGACAAATGCTTACGCTTTATTTCATACTCAACTTGTTTGAATATCTAGAAGCTCATGAATTTTTATAGACCTAGTTAAAAGAATGTTAGTTAACTCATAATGGCAGGACAACAGCGTACCATTTATTTGAATTATGGAGACTATGGACTCACTGCAGCCAGCAGCGCACTGGCGAGACACGACCCTAGAGTTAAAATTCTTAAGGAAATTATAGGTTATAGAATATTCCTAAAACTATGGCTAGTGGTCCTCTTTGATCATAGTTACCCGGGTGTCGAGATAAGGTAGAGTATCTGATAGCATGTCACTTCTGAATCACGGAACCAAGAGTTTACCATCGTCCGAGTATACGGACGGGCATAATCCTCGGTGAAATGATTTCAGACGTGAATACAAGTTTAGGGTACTATAGAGGATAGGACCGTGCCTTGTATGTCCCATAAGACCCAAATCCAATACTAGTGGAAGTTTTGTTAGCTGGGTAGCATATCTCTCAACCTAGCTTTCCGTGGTCCCTGTGACCTATTGACTAACACTAATATGTTATCCAGAATATAGAATTTAGAGATCCATAACCCATTAGTCGACCAAGGCTTTATAGATAGGAAGATAGTGGGAAGACTATATAAGCAATAACATCAGGTAAGGTTTTGATTCTCTCAGAACTCGGACTACTTGTGCCTTCTTTCAAAAATCTCGCATAATTGTATTTGACTATCTTAACCAACGCTGCTATTACAGCCTAGTTTTGCAAGCTCACTCTGTTCTCGAGCTTGATTCGAGGCATATGTTTAGTGGGGACGCCTGCTAACTTATTGTCTAATCAGAATAAGTGTATTATGGTCTGATCAACCATGATGCATTTGGTTCGCTCTTCGTTTAATTACACTACGTGGATGGAGATATATAGGTATCTAGGATCTCATCCGCGATTGCTTGACAATTTTTCTTGAATTATATGTTCGCCCTTGAATCACGAAATTGTATTCAGTAACATCTCCCTTGAATTCTTTATTGTTTTTTTCTTTCACCAATTTGGAAGGACGAAAGCTCGTGATGGTAGAGAGATACAGAGTATTCCCATGGCTATGATAATGGTAGGCACAAGTGTAGCTACCATCGGCCAGTCATGTGATTGAGTTACTCGTTCTCCCATCGACCCACAAACTACTGTTGAGACTTTCGAGCCATCTGAATTTGAGAATGATTAGGGTTTACCCTTAGTCAAAATGCCAACCTAGGAGACTACCTATTCTCAAGAAACCAGTTGTTGTGAGCCTCTAACTTTTTGCTTGAAGCTTGCATTAACTAGCAATCCTTAAACCTTAACCCAACCTTTCCTCGACCAAAACCCACAGTTTAGACATGAGATGAATAGAAACTCACGACTCAGTTGTTAGAAATCGTTTCGAATGATGTGCCATAGAATTGGTTACCCCGTAGGTAACTCTTGTATACTGTGGACGAGTAGGTCATTCTATTTTTCGACCATGTGTTATTGTACACGCTCATTTTCCATTTATTGAGGAACGATCCTTGACTTGACTATATCTACCGTATCCCACTATGCCGTACCTGATTTTTTTTAACAAGAGTCGAGGTACAATACCCAGACTTTTGAATCCTCCTAACCTCATTATTCCTAAAACCATGTCCTAGCTTCTAAGGTGGGTAGACTGTAAGCCTTCTAGAAATTTTGGGACGAACGAGGTTTACCGATTGATTTGAATAATTTCCTAGGATGATAATTAGTGCCCTTGGACTTCCACTTTCCATTTAGATCATTTTGTGTCCCCGGCCGTGTCATTAATATTCGGAGCACGAGATCAGCTGTTACCTTCCAACAAATTTCATCTGCAAGACATAGACGAGTCCACCTTCCTCTAGGTATATCATGTCCCACTCAAACACGTTCACTTGTACTCTATTTTTATGGTACGACTTTCAGGTCAAAGGGACTAGCTATAACCCTTACTATAAATACCGATAAACTTCCCGGCCACAATTAGAGACTCAACCTTGACTCAAATCATTCGACCCAATATATGGTTGTGATCTACTCAAAGCCCACTACGCACATGTCACTAGTGTGCCATTCAATTGTGTCTTCTCGTGCTACTTAAACACAAAAGTCACGGAAGGCGCATCTTAAGGGCTCACAGAACCTATTTAACCAATCCGACTGCCCAACTAGCTCAACCACTCGGGTGGAAACTTATTCCAGGTTACCCTAACCTAGTAGAAATAGTTCTATCATTGGGATCTTGTCCAGTCAATATAGATTGAAGTCCAAGGTTCATCCAACCGACGACTGATGTCCAATTGGGGAACCCATTAAGACCCAGTAAAATCTATCCATGCATACCACCATATTTGGACTATAAAGCTAAACTAGTTGAAATAGGTCCCTATACCTATTACGTAGTCTCCACCTCTTAGAATGCAAAGTCATTCGTAGCCTTATTTCAACTACCTGGAAATCGCGATACGATCTTGTATTGCAGTTTTAGCCCTTGCTCGTGTGTTTAAAATAACCACAGGAGAGCACAATCTTGATTTTCCAAATTCCGTTCTATTATGGAACCTTGTTAGATTAAATTTCGAGAACAGAATTTCTGTATTGCACGATTTGCAAGCCCCTCTAAGAAACGAAGGGTTCTTGATTTAGCAAGTGACTAGACTAGAGTAACCCAATCTAGCAAATAAGTCCATGGTTCATAGACTTCCTATCTGCATCATTGGATACTCTCTACCGCTCTTGAAACTTCATATTTGCTCTCGATTATCCTTCCTGACCTTGCTGTCCTTTCTGTTTCAGAGTGACGAAGGGTTATGCTTATTAGAATTTACCAATATTTCTTAGCTACTTGTGTAAATTTGTTGCTTGTTAGATTTTGGGTTGTTTGATAGATAGGAGAGGATTATAGATGCCGTATATAGTAGATATATATATTGGTAGTATTTTTTATAGCAATTAGTTGGATGATTATAAAATTTTAGTGACATAACTATGAGGGAGTAGTGTGACCAAAGGTGGGTAGAAGTCCTCAAGATTTTTGTAGTTGCCAAAATGGCCAATGAGAAGGATATAAACTATTTTTGAGGAATTAAAAAAAATTTCAAGGAGATTAAGTAATGGTAGATTTTCTTTTACATTAAGGATTAGTATTGAATTAGAATTTTGAGGACGAAATTATTTTTAAGGTAGGTAGATTTATAATCCCTCTTCCCGGAATTCTGATAATATATTTTATTTATTTATTTAAATTAAATGGTGACTTTTAGATTTTTATAAATAATTATTTAGTTAATTATTACGGTAGGTGACTTTAGCCATTGTTGAGTTTTGGAGTACCAGACGACTAGGAATCATGGCACGGATAGTGCAGTGGCGTGCCTTGACTAGTGTATTGGCCATGCCAGGGAAAACTAAGCCAAAGTGATGCCCTAACTAGGAAAACTAGGCCAAGTTGCGACATGACCATTATAAATAGTTAATTATTTATTATTAATATTATTTGACGTTGAGTGACCCAGTTGAACCAAATTGGCCAGGCTGGACCCAAACTAAATCCAAGCCCATGTAGACATGTAGTGGGACCAAATACGGCCTTGTAGACATATTTGGTAAATGCAAATATCTTGTATCTATTTTTAGGAATTGGCAATTATTTTCCAAATATTGTTATAGGTAGATTATAGGTAATATTATTATTAAATAGTGTTCTCCAAGATTTGTATGATCTTCTGGAGCTAGATAAGTAGTGTGCATGTTATATCCATCAAAGGTGGCTATCAGTCTATTATTAAATGTTATTAGGATTATTATTTATTATTATCGGTTATTGTATTATTTCATTGTTAAATAAATTTATCTCTCTCTCCCTCTATAGATATATTTACATATATATAGATATATAAATACATACTCCTAGGAATGGGCCATACCATAAGAGTAGATAATATTGAGAGTAGTATTTCTATTTAAAATATTTATTTTAGATTTTTAGAGATTTTGTTATATAAGTAAATATAAATTATGTGTGTATGTATATAGGAATATATATTATATATGTGACTAAATATATAAATATTTTTTTTTCTAAATATATAAATATATAATAGTGTATATGCGTGTATATACATATATAAATATATGTATATAGATGTATATGGTATATGTGAATATATAGGGATATATATATAAGGTGTGTGCGTATATACATATATATATATGTATACACGTACTTAGATATATATATATATATATATATATATATATATATATATATATATATATATATATATAGATATATAAATATCTATATATATATATATATATATATATATATATATATATATGAAGAAATAAAAATAGAATAAAAGAAGAAGGAGTAGTAGCAAAGCCCAGCTCAGCTGAACCAGACCCAAACCCAGCCTGGCCCACGCTAGAAGCTAGCAACCGAGCACACTCAATAGAAGACCCGACCTTCTGTATATATTCGAGAGAGTTGAGCAAACTCCCGACCCGACCCCGTTCAAAACGCGACAGCAGAACATCAAAACCCTAGCTACTTCCTTCCCCAAAGCCGCGCCACCCTCCTCCTGGCGACCTCTTTTTGGTCGTCTGAACTGCCGTCGCCGTGGCACGGCCAACCGCCGCCACGCAGGTGCACAACCGCCGAACAGCAGCAGTACGAGATGACAGCAGCAAGTACTGCGCGGAGACACACTTTGTGGTATGTTTTCTCCGGCTTCGTTCAATCATTTTTCGAACCGTAAAGTATTTCGAAGAGCCTATTTGACCCCCTTCAAACCTGTTCGTGTAGAATTAATTCTACTAGACTATACCGATAAGGAAATCATGGCAAAAATCCAGAGAAACCTGTTTTAAACAGAGCATATGACAATCCATACACCCATGTTCGAAGATTGATTTCGATCGATCTTGTAACGGTTTAGAAGTTGTACTTGAATACAGTTATAGACCATATGCAGAGCTCTAAAACCCTTCAGATAGATTAATTTTTCGTTCACTGTATGAAGAATAATTGAATTGTATAGTTACAGAAAAATATGTTTTCAAAACTGTGATTTTTTAATAAAACTCTCCGGTACGACGTGCGTCCCGCCAATCTGGGCGACGTGGTCACGAATCGAAAGCATCGAAAGCTGCGTAACGGCTTCGTGGTCGTGTGGGCTTTGACGGAATTCAAATTGGTCGCGTGTGCGCGACGAATTTGATGCGTATCCGTCAAAATTCCCCGTATCGGCCTCTGTGCAAATTTCTCAATTACTTTGTGCACGCTCGTCAGATCGAGATGAAACTTGAGCCAATAGGACCGTATCATTTTTCTGGTCCTGTATGCCAAGTTTGGTCCAATTCTGAGATAGTTGAATCGTACGTCGTTTTGCGGGCCCCACGGTCCCACTCAACGGGCGATTTTGTGCACGGCCTGTCGGAATCCAACTCTCGACATACGATTGGGTTCGTATCAAAAAATTGGATCCGTAGACATGTAGTTTGATGACTTTAGAGACCGTTGACTCTGGCACGCTTTTCAGTGCAAAAGCGGGTCCAACGGCGGACACCGTTTTGACCCAAAATTACTGTTTTGCTCCTGTTTCCAGAATTGGACTTAAGGACATGCAATCCCAGCTAATTTGACTATTCTGAGAATATTGGTAATATTTATTTCAGCTTTCGGGGATTGTTGTACGAGTTTTGACTATTGTGGCATTCTGAGTGGTTCAGATTATCGGTTACACCAGCACAGGACCACAGGCGAGTACAGTTTATTGTCTGCATTTCGATATTGATCTTTACTATATTTCATTGATTAGTCATTGGTTATGTGATTTTATACTCTATTATAAATTGTTGAGTCGGGAATGAGAAGTACCAAGGATGTGTGATCCGACCGTAGACCGTGTTTATTTTCATGCAGTAGATCTCGTAGACCGTGTTTATTTTTATCCAGTAGATGTCGTAGACCGTGTTTATTTTTATGCAGTAGATCTCGTAGACCGTGTTTATTTTCATGCAGTAGATCTCGTAGACCGTGTTTATTTTTATGCAGTAGATCTCGTAGACATTGTTTATTTTATTGCAGTAGATCTCGTAGACATTGTTTAATTTCTGCAAGTAGATCTCGTAGATCGTGTTTATTTTTCATGCAAGTAGATCTCGTAGACCTCGTGGTGTAGCGGCCTAGACTGATCACATATCAAAGGTACTTCTAACAGTTAGGAAAGTATTTTGTGTCTATTTATTGCTATTAGTTTTCTGTATTTACTGTTTATTTTCAAAACTCATGATTGATGTCTAACCTTTGTTTTATAGTCATTTTCTTTATTTCAAATTGCATTCAGTGAATTGTGCTTGTTCCATTCCTGACTGAAAACCAATATTTTTCAGGTTAGCCGTGGATTCACTTAGCATGGGGAGTTCTGGTGTAAATGCAGACAAAAAGCCTAGAGACTAACTAGATAGTGGAGTTGTAGTCATTCATTTATTTGTACAAGTTTATGTTTTTCCTACAAATGTAAAACTTATGATCCTTGTAAATTAAATTAGTTTTTTTGAATGAGCATTATTTGTGATTTGGATCATCATGGCCGTGACAGCGTTCTACCGTCGACACTGCGGCGTAGGCTGGCTTGGACACATCTCGTATCCGTTTTAAAAAAACGGGTGCGGGTCGTGACAAAGGGTCCAGATCAAAAGAAACAACAATATAAAACTAAGGGTTGTTCTTTTATGATAAGACATGACACATAAGGAAGAAATGTACAAAGTATCACGCATGCCGTATAAAAAATATACATTTCTAAATTTGGTCGGTTCTGAGGTTAATTTAGATTTAGTACCTAAAAATATGTGGTTGTTAGATTCTGGTGCTACTACCCACATTAGTGTTTATAGACAAGGTTGTCTGAGCTACCGAAACCAATTGATGGTGAAAGATACATCTGTGTGGGTGAAGGCAAATCGGTAGAAGTGGATGCAATAGGACATTTTAGGTTATTTTTAGGAACCAATTATTATTTGGATTTGATAGACACTTTTATTGTACCATCTTTTAGACGAAATTCAGTTTCAATTTCCTTAATAGACAAATCTGGTTATCATTGTTCTTTTGGAAATAATAAGTTTAGTCTATCTTTAAATCCAAATATTATTGGTAACAGTTCCTTTAAGGTTTATGATCGCGTATATTCATTTGAAACTATTACAGCTTAAATAAAACATTAAAAGTGGAGTCGTGTGGTGCTAAACACAAAATTAACAATAATAAAAATTTAGCCTCATTATGACATAAGCGATTAGGTCACATCTCTAGAAATAGAGTTGAACGACTTGTGTCTGATGAGATTTGAATTTTATTGACTTTATAGACTTTAATGTCTATATTAATGTGTAAAAAAAATATGGACCAAAGTTCAATTGTAAGCAGCTACTTTATTGGCTATGCTGACAGATCAAGGGGTTAATAATTATACGATCCCACACAAAAGAAATTTTTGAGACGAGAAGTGAAATAGTTTCTGAGGATGTTGAGTTTGGGGGAGAAATAAAGTCAGGATCATTGTCTTTGAGAAGGAATCAATTACGATTCCTACTATCACTTTTGACGATATGCAGGATTCTATACCTGTCATGATCAAGAAGTGAATTCGGAGCCTCAATAAGACAATATCGAATTACCTCTATAAGTCGTTGTTGAGATACCTTAACAACGACAACGTAGCGGCACCCCATTCAAGATAAGGTAATTATTCCTAAGGAACAAACTCAACAACCTCAAGAACCGATAATATTAAGATGGTCCACCAGAGAAAGGAGAAATATAATTTCGGATAATATTGTCATATTTCTCTAGAAACGTGAGGAAGACTGTGGATACTGGAAGATGATCTAATCAACTTCCGTCAGGCCATGAAAAGTTCCAGTTCTCAAAGTGGATCGATACAATAAATAAGGAGTATAAGTCCATGCAAGACAATAAAGTTTAAGAACTTGTCCTATTACCAAAAGTTACGAAGTCCATTGGTTGCAAATGGACATTTAGAACCAAGAAGGATTCGAAGGATCATGTGAAGAGGTATAAAGTACGTCTTGTTGCTAGTGACTTTACTCAAAATTTTGGAATTGATTTTAAAGAGTTTTTCTCTTCGGCATCTTTGAAAAACTCCTTTAAAACAATCATAGCACATGTTGCACATTTTGATCTTGAATTACATTAAATGGATGTCAAAATGACACTTCTCAATGGTAACATTGATGAAACAGTTATATGGTGCAACCAAAAAACTTTGTGTCGAAAGATCCAAAGAATATGGTTTACATATTGACAAAATCTATTTATGAACTCAAGCAGGATTCTCGTTGAAGGTACTTAAAGTTTTACCAGTGATTATCTCGTTTGGTTTTTGAGATAAACACTATTAAAGATTGTGTATATCACAAGTTCAGTAGGAGTAAACAATTTTCTTTAGTTATATATGTTGATGACATACTGCTTGCCAAAAATGATATAGGTATATTGTACGACACTAAAAAAAAATTCTACCAAATAACTTTCATAAGAAATATCTACCAAATAACTTTCAGAAGAAATATCTTGGTGACGCCTCTTTTGTATTAGGAATTCAAATGCACCGAGATCGTTCTCGAGGTATTCTTGGATTATATCACAAAAGAGCTATTTCGATAAAGTGCTTAAAAGATTTGGCATGCAGGAATGCAAACCAGGTGACACCCCAGCCGCTAAAGGAGACAAGTTCAGTCTCAATCAGTGCCCTAAGAATAGCCTTGAATTTAAGAAAATACAATAGATTTTTCCCTCATGATCAATTATAGGAAGTCTAATGTATGCTCAAGTATGTACGCGTCAGGATATTGCGTACATATTAGGATGTTAGGCAGATATTTAAACAAATATGGATGGATCATTGGGTAGCAGCCAAACTACTTAAGTAATTAATAGAGAACAAGAAATTATATGCTCTTTATAGGAGATCGGATAATTCTGGAGATCATAAGGTATTCCGACTCCGATTTTGTTGGATGCCAACACAGCAGGAGATCCACATCAGGTTATACTGACTAATGGAGATATATTTTGGATGAGTGTCAAACATGCACTCAAAATTTCTTTCACCATGGTAGCAAAGTTTATAACATATTATGGGGCATCTATTCAGGGAATATGGTTACGAAATTTTGTCACAAAGCTGCGCCTACAGTACGATGTTGAAAGACCACATAAAATTATGGTGTGATAATAAATCAGCAGTACTGTATTCCAATAACAATAAAAACTTGTATAAGTCAAAGGATATTGACATAAAGTTTCTAGTTGTGAAGGAAAGAATTCAGAATAGTTATAGTGTCCATATAGCACATTAGGACAAACTCCATGTTAGCGGATCCGCTCACAAAAGCAGTATCACCCAGAGTCTTTCATGAGCATACTGCTCATATGGGTGTTATCTTAATTAAGAATATGGCAATACAGTGGAAGTTTGTATTTTATGTATTTGGGTGCTATTTGGTTTTGGACATATTTATGTATTAAAATATTTTAGATATTTATCTGATCAGATATATGAAAATTCAGTTCATTCTGTTTTCATTATGTTAAAGTATTGATCTCACTAAAGTTAAGGAGGACCACTTGAAAATAGACATGTATTGATCACATTGCGTGTAATTTTTATGCTACGCATCCATGATTGATCTATGTCATTTAGCTATATTGGTATATGTGACCATTGATGGTTTAGTTACGCTATATGTGACGAATGCCGCTTTGATCCTATGTTGATATGGTTAATGGACGAGATTGTCCGGATATACCCTAAGGATTAAGATAGCAATTTATGAGCTCACTAAGTTAACACAATTATAAGGTTACATATGTGGCCCAATGGAGATTGTTGGAATTATTCAATAATTAAGGGGCCACACATGTAAAATTAATTGTGTTTGGGCTATCTAAATAATTAAGCCAAATTAAAGTGGTCTATTTGGAAATTGGTTTAAGGGTATAATTGTCATGTAATTAATGTGCAGATACCGGAGATAATTCTAATTTGATGAGGGGCCAAAGTAAAATATCAAAACATATAAATATATTTATTATTAGGGTTATGGTCCCCAACTTATACGGCCACCAAGAGGTTTTCTTTTTTTCTCTTCTGCCTCCCCATCAACAGAAAGAGAAGGACAAAGGATTCGGATTCCTCTTTGTCATTAAGGGTCGTAGCAAGTTGGAAGATCGAACCCAATAAAGAGACGTTCGCTTCAAGATCCATCAAGCCTGGCAATGGATTCATGTACGCTTCAGCAATTTATATTTGGTCTTCATCTCATGAATTGACAGGATACAATAAATATCTAACATTAATGGCTCGATTTATAACTTCTTTAATGAAACCTCTTGATTTTCCACCAGATGAATGTATGCACATTACCTGGTGCATTTGATTGTTATCTTCTTCACGGCGTTGAAATAAGATTATTGCAATATATTGCATTAATCAATGATTTAATGTAGATGTTTGGGTTAGTCATATTCTTGGCTATATAGGGAGCCACAGTAATGACATTTGAGATATCAATTGTTTGAGAGTTATAATATTTTTGAGAGAAACAGTCAATTTGTAAGAAGTTTTATAGCATTTTGCGAGCTTCCATTTGTGGGAGTTTGAAAGCTCTCTTTTACCTTTCTAACCTCTAGTGCTAGAGTTATTTAAGTAGTTCTTCCTACTTCGCAGATGTAGACTTTGCCAAACTGTGTTACCATATTGGTGTGTTCTTTACTTTGTTCTTGCATTATTTGTTACATATATAATTGTTTGGTTTCTTCTCTTGGATCTTCTTGGTGCTCGCAAGCACAACACATCTCACTGATGCACTCCCAGATAGACTAAATGTAACTTTTTAAGGAAGAAAAAGAAGAAGAAGGAGGTGACAGTAGGAAACATAGCTACAATGAGCTTTTGTAATGGTTACGTCCAATAATATAATGATACATGATAATTTCAAAAGTCAATAATAATAATAATCAAACAATTGTCAAATAACATTAAGATAGGATTACCAAAATATAGTAAGATATTATCAATTGTCTACATTATACCATTGGACGGGCACACCATTCACTACTGCACGTGGTGAAGTGTCCCACTGAACATTTTTTCCTACTTTACGAGTTGGTAAACAAAAATAAACATCTTCTCCTATTTGTATATGATAGAAGATATTGTGGTTAATTTGATTACACAAAATTTCTTTTTCACACATATATATATATATATATATATATATATATATATATATATATATATATATATATATATATATATATATATATATATATATATAAGGCACTAGCCTAGTGGTAATGCGGGAGGCCGTCTGAGCATAGGTCTCGGGTTCGAATCCTCCCTCGGGTGGGTGGGTGGCTTTGGGCCATGGATCGGCTTGGAGAAAGGGGACCTCAAAAAGAAGAAGAAAGGGCACCTCACAAATATATATATATATATATATATATATATATATATATATATATATATATATATATATATATATATATATGGGTGGCTTTGGGCCATGGATCGGCTTGGAGAAAGGGGACCTCAAAAAGAAGAAGAAAGGGCACCTCACAAATATATATATATATATATATATATATATATATATATATATATATATATATATATATATATATATATATATATATATATATATATATATATATATATATATAATATAATATAATATAATATATATCTATATATATTTATATATATATATATATATATATATATATATATATATATATATATATATATATATATATATATATATATATATATATATATATATATATATATATATATATTTAATATATATATATATATATATATATATATATATTTTATATTTATATATATATATATATATATATATATATATATATATATATATATATATTTATAAAAAATAATATATATATATATATATTATATATATATATATATATATATATATATATATATATAATGCTC
Organism: Iris pallida; assembly: GCA_029216955.1. NCBI lineage: Eukaryota > Viridiplantae > Streptophyta > Magnoliopsida > Asparagales > Iridaceae > Iris > Iris pallida. The sequence continues at coordinate 9,151,501 of JANAVB010033012.1, read as the reverse complement.
CAAAAATATATATATATATATATATATATATATATATATATTATATATATATATATATATATATATATATATATATATATATATATATTATATATATATATATATATATATATATATATATATATATATATATATATATATATATATATATATATATATATATATAATGCTCCAAACAATATATAGCAATTTAAACACATCATAGCATAATGCAAAATAATATTTCTCATAGTTTACTAATATTTAGGGACTTAACTAATTAAGTTGATTACTAATGGGTGTCCGGAGCAATTTTAACTTTTTTTGCATTTGTATGTCTAATATTGTGGTTAATTTACGTTTTTTTTTTTTTTTTTTTTTGCATGTGTTACAATTAAAGAACTCGTTCATCTTATTATGACATTTATGATATGACGATTATTTCTCATCAATTACGACAAATTCCAAGTTTTCTAGTAAGTTTATGCCCAAAATGTTATGTGCATGTGATTATTCAAAGTAAACTAAAATGTTTTCATAATTGTAGGATATCCAATTGGGCATTGGATAAATCCAGTAAGTAACGACTTAGATACGATATCCGGATTCATAGGTTCTACTAATAAGATGTTATATCAAGTCGTTATGTACATATTAGAGAATGGAATGATTGAACAGTAACTCGTCAAAAAATTCTATGTATTACTTTACCTAATCGTCAAATATGTATATATTTCAATGTTGTAATTTGTACAAGTTTTTTTTAAACCGAAGGCAACATAATTGTCTTGTACATTTGGCACGGTTCATTGAGATGTTTTGTTTGTTCGAATGATAGTTTGAACTTGGATTCATGCAAAGGAATGTTTCAAATATCTGCACAGTTAAGGCAGATAGACTTTCTTCACGGTGGATGGTTTTTATCCTTCTCATATTTACTTCATACTTAATAAAATTGATGATGCATATTTAGTTCTTTATGCTATGAGTTTGCTAATGCTTATAAAATAACTAATACAGAAGATAATGATTTTTGTTGTTGTTGTCAACTTGCTATATCGAACATGGAATATTAACATGTTGTTATAGACTTGGATTTTATATACTGTTGTAAGAAGTAATTTATTGTATTATAGTTATTGACATGAATATCGTGTTGTAATTATGTTATCATATAGATTATAGTTTTATGATTATGTTATTATGCAGAATATAGTGTTATTGCATTGTGATGTGGAGTATAAATATTGCGGTTTCAAAGGAATGGAAGCATGGAAAGTTTTGGGATCGTTGAGTCGCCATAGTAGAAATTCTAGGAATGTTGAAAGAATGGAAGCGCGAGCGATGGCTCGAAGAATGTGGTATTGAGTAGAGATGTGTAATATTTTATGTCAAATTATGTGCTACGAATATATTTATAGTTAATTGTTCATATATATTGCATGGTCATGGATAACTTATGTACCATGTTTGGTTCCTCAAGTGATTATCGGAGCACCGAAACTGGTCCGTTCTAAAAAAGGATAATAAGTGACAAGCATGGATAATTCGGAACCTTCAGTGAGGCTAGCTACCCCACACCACTACCAAAATACAGTAAATTAGCGACGGACAATTAGCGACAGAAATTTTCAGTCGGCGTTAGCGACGGCTTCGTGGTCGCTCGCCGACGGATTACCGACCACACGCCTTTACATTTTTTATTTTAATTTTAGGGGAAGGAAAGGTCGCACATCCTTCGCTAGGGTGTCGGAGATATAGCGACGGATAGATAGTCGTCGCTACGTAGTCGATTATTTGGCGGGAATTGTGTCAAGAATTGGCGGAACATTTCTTCGACTACGTAGCGACGGATATTCAGTCGGCAAGTATCAAAAATAGCGACTACCGGACGACGGATTCTTTGACGTCGCTATTCCGTCGCAAAATATACGTTCCAGACTTAAATTGAAACGGCGGGAGGAACTTTTTACATTCCCCCCAAATTCACTCTCTCTCCTCTCTCTCTCTCTCTCTCTCTTCCGCGGCTTCGGTGATCGGCGTCGGCGTCCTCTCCTCTCTCTCTCCCGAAGGTAATCCCCTCTCTCTTTCTCTCTCTCTCTCTCTCTCTGTCGCGGTGTCGACGTAGGGGCAGCGGGGGCGGCGGGCTTGGGGACATTCGGGGGCTGGGCGGCTGGCTTGGGGCGGTGGCGTCGGGGGCTGGGCGACGGGCTTGGGACGGTGGCGTCGGGGGCTGGGCGGCTGGCTTGGGGCGGGGGCGTCGGGGGCTGGGCGGTGGGCTTGGGGCGGGGGCGTCGGGGGCTGGGCGGCGGGCTTGGGGCGGAGGCGTCAGGGGCTGGGCGGCGGGCTTGAGGCGGGGGCGTCGGGGGCTGGGCGGCGGGCTTGGGGTGGGAGCGTCGGGGGCTGGGCGGCGGGCTTGGGGCGGCGAGCTTTGGTCGGGGGCGACGGGGGGCTTTGCTTCTCAAATTCATCTGAGTTTATATATTGGCTAAATAATGTGTTATCCATATTGGGTGTTATCCATTAGCTTGGTGGTATTTGGATTAGTAAATATGAATATGGAGTTTGGGTTCATGGTGTATATGTTCACTGTGTCAAGGACAGTGCGAGTTCTTCATCTGCATAAGTCACTGAATAAGTGAAGTTTTTCCTGGAGTTTGGACATTCGCTTCACCAAAGTCACTGAATAAGTGAAGTTTTTCATGGAAAACCGACCCTTAGAGTGTATCAGTTGTGTGCTTCTATATAGATATATATCTATACATCTAACTGTGATATACATATATATGTGTATGTGTGCTTTAGAGAGTGAGGAATGAAGGCAGGCTTACCATGCCTATTAGCATGCAGGACGGCTTGGGGTGTAATGTGTGAGTGTAGACATGGTATGAATTATAGGTAATTAATGCTAGTGTGACTAGACTAAGGTGTCACGCCCCGCTCCCGTAGGTGCGATCGTCCTCGCTAAGGCGTGATGCCGCACGAGCCTAGATTGCGCTCGTGCAAGGCTATTCCATAACGGCCGATTACATCGGCGGCGACGGGGTCGTCGCACAGAAGTCCCAAGCAGAAACATTGAATACATTGCAGCGGAATTTAAAGAAGAACACATGAACACAAGTCATTCAAAAGGATCTCTTTATTGATATTGAAGACATGATTACATTTGTGGGCGCAAGACCAAATTATAATGTCTCTCGTACTCACTTTTCTCTCATTTATAAGTCACTCTGCTCTCTCTCATCTCTCGATTACAATGTTTGAGCCAGCGAAAGCTTCGGAAGGCGATGTCCATACATTATGTCCTGTATAAGTCTTCAATCCACACAGCCGTACGCTACGAATCGCCAAGGGACTCCGTGCCTCGACGCATCCAAGCGAGCTCCGCGCCACAAGCTTCTACCTGTGCCTGCACATGAAACACTGTGTGGGTGTCAGTACCACTGTACTGGTGGAGTGAGCTCCTCGCCCACCCATACAAAACCTACACGTTTTATTTACTTTGTGCAACATAAACCCTTTTTCGATTGTCTTTCTGTTCTTGCCTTAGGATCAGTTTTAGGACCGGCGCCTTAGCACAACTTGTGTATCGGAACCATCCCGTGCTTGCAATGTCAACGTTAACTCATACTTTGTATCTAGACCACTTCTCGTGCCAACAACGTTAACCTATCAAGTCGTGTTTGCCTTATGGCCATAATCAGAGACGCAACTACACGAAGGACTCCATTTCCTTGCCTCTAGACCTTTCTCGTGCTTGCATTGTCGACGCACCGACTTATACTTATCTTTCGTGCCAAACTCTGGGACGTAACGACTCGGTCACGCCATACTTGATTCGTGCTTCAATATCTCCGAGGCAGCGCCTCTTCGCTTAGTCTCGCCTACACTTGTGTCGTGACAACGCGGCCGTACCTTGTATTTTGAGGTCGTGTCCAGCAACTCGACATAACTTTCAACCAACTTGCCCTACGGCCCTTCTCGACTTTACACTCGACGCCACAACTCATGCCGAAGCACGGGTCTTTACCTAGCCAAACCCTAGGCCTCATAATACTTTGGGTGCAACCGAGCACACACTTCATAACTCACGTCGTACTGCACTTACACCCTCGTGGTTACGACCGACTCCGTGCATGCGGATTCGCCGCTTAGCACGCCAATTATCTATATGAAAGGTCACTGGCACGTCAAGCCATCATGGACATAGCCTGGCATTCGGGAGCCTTGCACCGCAGGTTGCGATCCCCGATGCAAGTCCCCGACCTACCAGTTGCTTCATACCCAGCTCGACTATACCGTGTTCCTCCTAGGCCGAGTCGGTCCCGTGGCTCCGGGTTGCTGCTCGAAGAAACATCGCCCTTGTCGACAAGTTATCCATGACCACGCACCTAGGAGACATCTAGACTCACGTAAATGCATGGCCTAATGTTACGGTACGATTGGAACCATACTTAGCATCTCGTGCTCTAAACCACCCTTTGCATAACGTGAATCAGAATAGGAATGCGAGACTCCCAACCGAGGGACCGCCTCGAACTTTATGAAACGACTCCTGCATAGCCTTCCAACTTAACTTGAACATAACGTGTTCCTTAAGTATCGTCAGACCGTGGCTAACTTCCCACTGAACCAACCGTGGCTCGTGCCTTAGACCAACACATATTCTACGCAACGCTATCGCCCGAGTTATACCTCATTTGACGGGACTTGGGATCGTGGGACAATTTAACTTGACAACCACAGAATGAGCGGGACAGCACTTGGAATGACTTAGGTCGACCGGCGTAACTTTGCCTAACTTACTCAAGCCTACAACTTAACCCGAGGGACGAGCAAAGGCTATGCCAAGCCTTGCGCAGTGGAACCGTGCACGCTTTATCAAGCGTTTATGCGGGCGACGCTTATGACTTAGGCAAGTTCATAGTTTTGTGTCGAAGACCAACTTTTCTTCTCCCAAGCCACGGGACGAAGGACCGAGTGTCATTTTCAAAGCACGTCGTGCACCAACTCTAAGCCGACCGTGGGACATTTTCCATGTTCTAACTCATTTTGACCCGTCGGGATTATTCCCTTAGCTATGTGGATTCATCTCTTTTATTATTAAGCCTACTTGTGCAAGTTGAAAACATGATTTATTATGTGAAGGCAAAGATGAGGAGAGTTCACCGAAACTACCCCACCTGAGCGAGCGGTCGCCTTGACCGAGCGAGCCTTCGAGCAGCCGTTGCAAGGCTAAGTCCGAACGCCGTCGGCGTTTCGATTCCTCCGATTGACTTTGCGGGACGGGGCACTACATCTTACACCACTCAGAACAAGTCTCGTTCTCGAGACTTTCCTGAAGGCAAGCTATCCTACCATTTCTATGGCCAAGACTTAATCGTGCCCAGACGCGGGACTATCCCACACACATCGCCTACGCGTTTCTTCGGTTCCGAGCCACGCTCGCACTATTATCAATCTTTTCTTTAACACGATTTCAAGATCTCGACAGTCTTTCCTTTTTCAAGCCTTGCTTGAACTTGTCGTATTACTTGGCTGGATCGTGCATGCATTCCAAGCGTCCCCAAAATACATGCATTCAGCCAAGCCGCATGATAGAGAATTTGTCATTCTCACTCGAGTCGCATCGTGCACATACCCGGCGTTCCTGAAATATATGCATGTCAGCCGAGTCTCGTGAGCAGGGTTTCCTATATTCGTGATCCGCGCCATCTATCCATTCCAATCCTCAAGATCAATCCTTCCGATTGCTAACACTTGAAACAGGGCGTCTCGCCTAACCACTAGGCTATTTCTTTTCGAGGCTAAGTCAATGTCAGGATTGGAATCATAGTTCCCCAACAATAATGCCAACACTGACCCCAATCCTAGGGTCAAACCAGAGTCGATCATACGGGGTCTTCTACCCAAGCTCGCGTCACTCAGATTTCTAAACATCGAGCACGATCACCTAATTCGCATTACGGCACGCGTTGCGTATATTCGAATCCCTTCAATTCACCAATTCTAACCAATTCATGTATTCGATCACGAGGTCGTCTTGCTCGACAATACGTTGCACCCTAATCTCATGCGAGTCTGATAATTCGTGGTGGTTCATGAATCACCATGTAACGCTCCCGCGGAATAATCATTCTCATCGGGGCGTAACTCTTGTTTGAGTTTAGACTCATTCATTCTCGATACACGGATTGGACCTACTCTATCCTCAAGTTCAATCGACAAGCACACCAATTCAATCTCGAGTCTATCTTCGTATCAAACCACAAGTCGAAGCACAAATTGTCGCACCGTGCAAGTTCGACCACTCCCGCTGTATGAATCACCATACCAGCGCTCACGTAGAGTGATCGCCCTAATCGGCGTGACGCATGTGCGAGGCTGGAGTAGCGCTCGCATAAGACAAGAACGTCAACGTTGTGGTTATCGATAAAGCAAATCCAAACATTCCAGTTTTCATCCAAGCCAAGTTCGATCGTCATTCATTCAACTTAGAAAATCCTCGAGCCAAGTCTATCTTTTCCTCGACACATTTTAACATCTCGATTATAACATCCATCGGAACAATGACATTTGCACGATCGTCATTTATCGAGTCAGAGTACCCCCAAGTTATCGTATATCGATCTTTGATACGCCTCAATACCATCGACGATGTGCGTAACCTGACGATCTTCCTTTGCAACCAATTTCGAGTCGTGCGTTGATGCTGTTGTCCGAGTTGGATATTCCATAATTTTTCTCAATACTCAAGATCAAGTTCAGTCGCTTTTCCTCAAGCTCGTTTCAAAATCGTTATTCAAAACTCAAGTCACATTTCATTTACATCAATCCGATATCGCACGCGCGATCCTCTAAGTTTCCTCGATCAAGACCATTCAATTTCAGTCATCGTTTCGAAACGTTTTCTAACTCGCGTTGCTCATTCACAAGTTGTCCGAACGAGATGCTCGTTCGGGACATTCGAAGTCACGACCAACTAAGCGTGACGCGTTCTAAGGCTTTACGCGATCGCATCGCCTCGCCGACATACTCGTAATCCTCAATATTCACTCGAACAATTTCCAAGACGAACCATACACCACTCGGATTCGAGCCACTCGACTAGTCGTCGACACTCATTCTTATTCTTCTCCGAACCTATCACATACACCACTCGGATTCAAGCCATACGATCCAGTCCTCAATCACATTCGCGTCATTCGCTAAGACATCCTTCAGATTCGTTCGACGAATCGCTAGCGTAGTCGCTCGCGTCGTATCGACGCACTAAGTCGTTCGTACTATTTCTTCGAAATCTAAATCAATCTTCCGTGTACGCCTAAGCGTTAGTCCAAAAGCGTTCCTATCGATAGACACTCTAAGTATATCTCTGTTTCCGACCGAGCGGTACTTGATATCGCTCGCAACTCGTTTGCACCAAGGGTCGAGGTGCGCGACGCGAAACACAACTTAGCCAAAAGGCCGTGTGCATAGCCATCCTGTGCGGACTATATCTCGAGTTTGTACGCTCAATTGCTAGGGTCGACGTTGGACTAATTAGGCACGCACGCGATTTGCTAAGGTCGACGTAGGACCATTCGGGCATACGTACGACTTTGCTAACATTAGCACATGTTTTCTATCGAGTCAAGTTTGCAATGTTCGGCACAAAGGCCCTATCGACGCATTTGGCAACGGCCTACCGATGCATTAGATTGAACGCTTGTACGAGCTTTCGAAAATATTTAGACTTATTGTATGGACATGCCGAGGGACATTTGAGAGAGAGCGCACCAACGATAACAACTTGCGGAAGCAACAGAGTTTTGCGGAAACATCAAAGTGAAAGAATTCAATCGACGGTCCAAGGACGTAAATCCGTGCTCTGATACCATTTATGTCACGCCCCGTTCCCGTAGGAGCGATCATCCTCGCTAAGGCGTGATGTCGCACGAGCCTAGATTGCGCTCGTGCAAGGCCATTCCATAACGGCCGATTATATCGGCGGTGACGGGGTCGTCGCACAGAAGTCCCAAGCAGAAACATTGAATACATTGCAGCGGAATTTAAAGAAGAATACATGAACACAAGTCATTCAAAAGGATCTCTTTATTGATATTGAAGACAGGATTACATTTGTGGGCGCAAGGCTATTCCATAACGGCCGATTACATCGGCGGCGACGGGGTCGTCGCACAGAAGTTCCAAGCAGAAACATTGAATACATTGTAGCAGAATTTAAAGAAGAACACATGAACACAAGTCATTCAAAAGGATCTCTTTATTGATATTGAAGACATGATTACATTTGTGGGCGCAAGGCCAAATTACAATGTCTCTCGTGCGCACTTTTCTCTCATTTATAAGTCACTCTGCTCTCTCTTATCTCTTGATTACAATGCTTGAGCCAGCGGAAGCTTCGGAAGGCGATGTCCATACATTATGTCCCTGTATAAGTCTTCAATCCATACAGCCACACGCTACGAATCGCCAAGGGACTCCGTGCCTCGACGCATCCAAGCGAGCTCCGCGCCACAAGCTTCTACCTGTGCCTGCACATGAAATACTGTGTGGGTGTCAGTACCACTGTACTGGTGGAGTGAGCTCCTCGCCCACCCATACAAAACCTACACGTTTTATTTACTTTGTGCAACATAAACCCTTTTTCGATTGTCTTTCTGTTCTTGCCTTAGGATCAGTTTTAGGAACGGCGCCTTAGCGCAACTTGTGTATCGGAACCATCCCGTGCTTGCAATGTCAACGTTAACTCATACTTTGTATCTAGACCACTCCTCGTGCCAACAACGTTAACCTATCAAGTCGTGTTTGCCTTACGACCATAATCAGAGATGCAACTACACGAAGGACTCCATTTCCTTGCCTCTAGACCTTTCTCGTGCTTGCATTGTCGACGCACCGACTTATACTTATCTTTCGTGCCAAACTCTGGGACGTAACGACTCGGTCACGCCATACTCGATTCGTGCTTCAATATCTCCGAGGCAGCGCCTCCTCGCTTAGTCTCGCCTATACTTGTGTCGTGACAACGCGGCCGTGCCTCGTATTTTGAGGTCGTGCCCAGCAACTCGACATAACTTTCAACCAACTTGCCCTACGGCCCTTCTCGACTTTACACTCGACGCCACAACTCATGCCGAAGCATGGGTCTTTACCTAGCCAAACCCTAGGCCTCATAATACTTTGGGTGCAACCGAGCACACACTTCATAACTCACGTCGTACTGCACTTACACCCTCGTGGTTACGACCGACTCCGTGCATGCGGATTCGCCGCTTAGCACGCCAATTATCTATATGAAAGGTCACTGGCACGTCAAGCCATCGTGGACATAGCCTGGCATTCGGGAGCCTTGCACCGCAGGTTGCGATCCCCGATGCAAGTCCCCGACCTACCGGTTGCTTCATACCCAGCTCGGCTATACCGTGTTTCCTCCTAGGCCAAGTCGGTCCCGTGGCCCCGGGTTGCCGCTCGAAGAAACATCGCCCTTGTCGACAAGTTGTCCATGACCACGCACCTAGGAGACATCTAGACTCACGTAAATGCATGGCCTAATGTTACGGTACGATTGGAACCATACTTAGCATCTCGTGCTCTAAACCACCCTTTGCATAACGTGAATCAGAATAGGAACGCGAGACTCCCAACCGAGGGACCGCCTCGAACTTCATGAAACGACTCCTGCATAGCCTTCCAACTTAACTTGAACATAACGTGTTCCTTAAGTATCGTCAGACCATGGCTAACTTCCCACTGAACCAACCATGGCTCGTGCCTTAGACCAACACATATTCTACGCAATGCTATCGCCCGAGTTATACCTCATTTGACGGGACTTGGGATCGTGGGACAATTTAACTTGACAACTGCAGAATGAGCGAGACAGCACTTGGAATGACTTAGGTCGACCGGCGTAACTTTGCCTAACTTACTCATGCCTATAACTTAACCCGAGGGACGAGCAAAGGCTATGCCAAGCCTTGCGCAGTGGAACCGTGCACGCTTTATCAAGCGTTTATGCGGGCGACGCCTATGACTTAGGCAAGTTCATAGTTTTGTGTCGAAGACCAACTTTCCTTCTCCCAAGCCACGGGACGAAGGACCGAGTGTCATTTTCAAAGCACGCCGTGCACCAACTCTAAGCCGACCGTAGGACGTTTTCCATGTTCTAACTCATTTTGACCCATCGGGATTATTTCCTTAGCTATGTGGATTCATCTTTTTTATTATTAAGCCTACTTGTGCAAGTTGAAAACATGATTTATTATGTGAAGGCAAAGATGAGGAGAGTTCACCGAAACTACCCCACCTGAGCGAGCGGTCGCCTTAACCGAGCGAGCCTTCGAGCAGCCGTTGCAAGGCTAAGTCCGAACGCCGTCGACGTTTCGATTCCCGGGATGTGACCCCATCGAGCGACCCCGACCCGGAGAGTACCCCGGGCACAGACGCATCCTACCCTCGATCGACCACTTCATCGAGGTATGAGTCCGGATCTGCTAGCGGATCCGTTCCGCTATCGAAACCACCAGCAGCGGATCCACCAGGGGATGCCCCAGTTACTACACAGTGGGCCCTGGAGTACCCCCATACTCGGTTCCATCTGGTTACTGGGGAGTACATGCACGGATCCGCGGATCCTCCGATGGCACCAGAGAGGCCGAGAGGCGAGTTCCGACGAAAGCTATAGCCCGCGGGGACCTCGTAAGTAAATTTAAGTTAATTTATTAAATTTCTTTCATTTATTCAAGTTAATAATCCAGTCATTTCTTCTTTGTAGGTTTTTTCCGTTTAATGTTGGCAGGGCTCTTGGAGAAATTATCAGGGCTAACTTCTACGGTCCCTACCTCAACTTTTCGTTGGTGCCCCTAAACGTGAAGTACGTCTGGCTCGACGAGTTGAGGGTATATATCTATATTTTCTGGTTAATTTTTAGTTACTCTTTAATCAACCATTTTTTAAATTACGTGATAATTGAATTTCTATATTAGACGACGTACTGGTGGTCCCACCATCGCGAGGACGCGATCCGCAGGACCTACAGAAGCACTGCCTCCAAGAAGATACGGGATATGATTCATAACCTGAAAATGGGGCATACGAGGCCGAATTGGATCCGGCAGGAGTATTATGAGGACCTCTTAGGTATGATGGATACCACTGCGTACAAGGAGAAATCAGAGAAGGCGAAGGCGAACCGACAGGCCGCGGGCCTTCATACGGGGTGATCAAGGCCCCATGCAGCGACGCTTGCAGATCTGGTGAGCTACCGTAAATTTATTTCACTATCGAATTAGGTATTATTAATTAAAGGAGTTATCGACGTTCTACAAAAATTTCGTATGCAGGCCCAACGGGTGGTGAAGGAGGGAAGGGCGCCAGAATTGGTCACCATGCACGACGTGTTCCAGCATACGCACAAAAGACGGAAGGACGGGAGCTTCGTCGATGAGAGGGCCAAGGAGACTGATATAAGTACTTATGTTTATGAGATTTACGTTAGAATTAAAAGTATTCGGACTATAACTTAGGTAAACTTAGGATTCACACTTAACTTAGTGAAACATAGGATTTAGATTACAACTTAGGTAAATCTTATAATATAAACACATTCATTTGATAGGCTGCGTATCGTGAGGCCCTTAGTCGGGCTCAGTTAACTGACACCGAAGATGTCGGTGAAACGACGCCCGCCCGGATGCCCTCTTCTTTGGCCGCTCGCAACGACTTGTTCGTAGATACCGTCGGCGGCTTTAAGAAAGGGCTCCTGTACGGACTCGGCTCCCTAGGGCCGTTGTACATGGCGACGCAGAGATTTCCACCGACACCGCCTCCTTCCGTGGCCCCGGCAGACGATGATGTTAGGTCACAGCTTACGCAGCTGCACGAGGCGGTGTCGTCCTTGCGGGAGCAATTTGCCACGTACTTTCCGCCTCCGTCTGCTGCTGCCGGTCCATCTGCTGATGGTGTTGGTCCGTCTTCTACTGGTCCGTCGACTGCTGGTGTCGGTCCTTCTTCCGTAGGTCATCTTTCTTTCAACCTTGATGCCCCTGTGGAACCGCCTACGACTGTGACGTCACTCATGGATCTGATGTCGCCAGAGCAGCTACGCCGACTTTCGAGCAATGTCTACAACGGCTTGCCGTCGTACCTAGTGGAGGAGTATATTCGTCGGTCGCAGCTGGGATTACTACCACCGGACAATCGACCTCCTCCTTCTTCTTAAAATATTGTATTAAGAAAATTTAGAATATTTGCGAGAGCTTTGGATTAATTATGCTATAATCAGATTATAGCACCGGATATTATGTTACTCTTCAGGATAATTGATGTTTATTTTATATTAATTTGGTTTGGTCTGTGATTCTTGGATAATTGGTGTGCATTAAATTCGTATGTGCATATTTGGTCTATGTGATTCTTGGATAATTGGTGTGCATTATATATTTGGTCTATGTGATTGTTGGATAATTGGTGTGCATTATATATTGGTTTGGTTTATGCATATTTTTGTGAACAGAAAATGTGCTACAATTTTTTTTCTAAAAAATCTCAGTTAGCGACGGACTAGTGACTGGTTAGCGACGGATATTCCCAGTTTCCGACTAATTTTCGACGGATGAGCCGTCGCTAACTGGAGATTTGAAACTGTTTCCAGGTAGCGACGGGTGATCGATAGAATATCCGTCGGCAAGGTTCTGGTGGTATATAGTTCGACGGAATAGCGACGGATTAGCTGTCGCCAAGGCGACTGATAATCAGCCACTAATTAGTCGCTCTCGCGACGGCGTAGCGACGGACAATCCATCGACAAGGTTCTGAAAATGCTTGACATTTCCAGAACCATGGCGACGGATAATCCTCCACTAATCAGTCGCTCTGTCAACGGCGTAGCGACGGATTAGAGACGACTATTCCGTGGCCATGGTGTTGGAAATGTCAAGCATTTCCAGAAGCTGATCGACGGATTTTCCATCAGCAAACCGTCGCTAATCCGTCCTTTGTTATCGACGGCGGTCGACGGATTAGCGATGGAACGATACACTCTAATACGCTATTACGACGGTTTACCGACGGAACTTTATGTCGCTATTGTCTAAACAGTTCAGTATTTAATACTTGAAATGGACAACAGTCCGTCGAAAAGTAGTCGCTAATGCTTCGTATTGTGAAGTCGACATGCCGTCGCTAGTCCGTCGCTTGACGACTACGTAGCGACGGACCGTTATTAGCGACGAGCTGATTGCCGACGGATTTTTTTGGCCAAAACCCGTCAGTGATCGGTCGCTAATAGAAATTCCCGTCGGACTGGCGACGGATCTGGCCGTCGCTAAATCGACAAATTTTGGTAGTGCACGAATGGTCACCGTCATACCAAATATAGTCAAAGGTGGCATATTGCTAATGACCTTCACATAGATCTAATGATGTCTTTGGTTCGTAGAAAATAATATGGTAAGTCTTGTTTGCGGGAAAGGACAATCAGTTATGGGTAAGAATCACCTTTTGATGATTTGTATATTATGTCTTTAGATTAATGCCTTATGAATCCTAACAACTGTCGCATGGAAGAGTTCGCAACACATTATATATTTTATAAAGGCTAATGAATATCTTATGTAAGGACTCGCTTATAAGACATTTTTATATTATGAATTGTAATCGTTATATTGACTGGGAATGTTGGTAGGTATTAGGTAAAATCAAATTTTGTTCTGTGACACATTTATGCATACGGACACATGCATATTTATGAATTATTAATTGATCCTACGACAAGATTAGAAATAGCACATATATTTGTCTGCACTTACTTAACTAATGTTTTAGTTTTTGTTGAGCTGGCTAGAGGCCACTCACTAGTGCACGGTAATATACTAACTCCCAATTCCCTAGGTACAAAGTTTTGCTTGGATGTGCTGAGGCATTGGAGCTCGTATTGGCAACTTGAGGCTACACAAAGGAGACATTTTCTTTTGTTTATAAATGATGTAATATATGGAACAATGTTGTTTGTATGAGTTTCATGAGTTACAAGCCATATGGCATATTTTATTGCAATGAGATTCTTGGTTGTAATTGAGTTGTTATTTGACCTAGTGCCATTATAATTCTGCTATGATGACTCATCTCTGAGATGTTCTAGCGATTGTATTTTGGTGCATGTATTGTACAAGTACAATTTAGACTTGTATGACATCACGTCTAGTATCGACTTTTGTTAGTTCTACCGGATCGGGACATGACATAATGGGATCAGAACACGATTTTGCTTCCTTGTACCCTTAATTGATTTTCTTCTACTCTGAGTTGCTTCTGTGATCGAAGTCTTTTGACGCTCTTGATGTTTTATGAGTATTCTATAGTACAATAAGTCTATATATGTTATAATTTTTTATGCAATATTTTGTTGATCAACAGTGGTTTCGAAGAGTAGCAACGTTTGGTTTGAGCAGGTCATGAGACATGATGTTTGTTAAGGATAAGTTGGATGAGGATAGTTTGGATGTTTGATGAGCAACCGTCTATCAGTATATGTACTGCAGTAAGTTATGATATTATTATTGCACATGTAGGACTTATGCTTCAATTTTAAAGAATGGGGAGGAGTTGAGATGTTCAAGTAGAATAGTTGCAATTTGATTTCAATGATTGCTAAGTGCCAGACGACAAAAATGCTACGTTATAGGAATGGAGCCACCACACCACTTACTGGTGCTCGATCGCGCCACCTTGGCCTTGTCAGACCGCTCCTGGTATCTGGCCTCGCCGAATCTAGCCTTCATCGCATTCCACTGCTCTGGCGTGATCCAACCATGGATCGACTTTTCGGAGCGATCACGAGACTTCTGGTCGTGGATCGCATTACGGATGATCTTGCCTGCGACGACAGAAAATTGGGCCTTGATCTTTGCCGTCCGGTGTGGTGGATAGAAATAGGTCCTCTACAAGAAGTAAAATAGAAAGAGTTGTATAATATACACAAATAATTATTAAAATTTAAAAATAAATAAATTTTTTACCTTGAAGTGGGCCAACAAAAAGGCCTTCCTATCAGCGGGAGCATCTGAGTAGTTAATCCAAGGCCCACCATAGTTCTACCTCAGAAATAACCCTAACTGTCTCTGTACTGCAGGAGGTCGATATATATACAATAATAAATTTTATGAATACATATGTACATATAATCATTTGAGAAATATATATTAACAAATTAACTTACTTCGTAGGCCCGTTCGTCCAAATCTCCATACGCGTCTCGTCCGGGGGAGCGCATGGAGGGTCGCTCTCACCTCCTGCCTGATCAGGATCAGTCTGATCGCCGTCCTCTATATGCTCGGTGTTGGCTCTCCCCATGGAGCCATCGGCAGGAGGAATGCTCGACGCGGGAGGAATATTGGACACGGGAGGAATGCTGGACGACGAGGGAGGAGTCGCCAACCTGCTGGAACTGCCCTGTCCCGATAATGGACCGAGAACAGAATGGTACACTGGCGTACTCGGAGATGAGGATGAGGATACGAAATCTGCCTCCCCAACCCGACGCATACGGGACTGCCTAACATAATATCCTCCGGGTCGTCCTCCTGGTCTAGTCATACCTGATAATAACATATGATAATAAAACAAATATACATATTTATATGATAGACATCACAGATTTTTGAAAAGTATCATAGTTACAAAAGTGTCACCAAAGTGTCAAATATGATGATAAAACAAACGTACAAATTTAATCCTCTTTTGAAATTTTATCTTATTCGTTTAGCTCATCTTCTTCTTCTTCTTCTTCCTCCTCTACATCTTCACTTTCATATGCATCTTCCTCTTAAGATAATTATACTTCTTCTACACAATTAGATGTGTAATGAGGAACTTCCATCGTGTCCACTTCTATAATATTTGTTACAGGAGGTAGTTCATCATCTTGATAAGCTATATCGTCAACCTCAAAGGTATTTCTAGCTTTGGTTTTGCATACTACCCACCAATCCGACCTTGCTGTTCCCTGTTTAGGATAACTTATGAAGTACATGAGCTGAGCCTGACTTGATAGGATAAATGGTTCATAGGCTTGATATCGACGCCGATAGTTTATATCCACAAGATCGTGCTTGTCTACTTTCCAACCTTGACCTTCAATCGGATCGAACCAATCACACCTGAATAACACAATCTTAGCAAGCTCTATTCCATAACTATATGTCAGCTCCACAATCTCCCGTAGGACGCCATAGAAATCGTTGTCCACATCAACATCTTTGTAGTTCGAAGATCTGATACACAAACAACTGTTTTTGGTGGAATCGAGATCCACAAAGTTGTCTCTGATCGGACAAGTTGTTGACTTGAACCTAAACACATTCACACAGTAGCTAGGCCATATTTTTGTAGCATAAATTGGTCCCTTGGCTAGCGTTCTAATAGACTCATTCTCAAGTCTTGCGTATGGACGATCGACCTAAATACCACAAAAAAAGAAATTAAGCTCATTATCAAGTGCATATACAGAAAGATAATTACAGAGTTTTCAAGTCTTACATATGTACTCAACCATGATGGGAAATAACGCCTCATTTCTTGTTCTAATTCTTTTTCTGTTATGTATGGCCTACCTGACCTCACATCATCATTAAATATGCTGAAAACAACATCATTCAATTAATGTAATAGTATAATAATCAATACTATTAAAATAATATAGACGTATTAAATACTTATCCCTCCAGCTTCTCTACTTCATCCTCGTCGCAGTTGAGCAATACATACACCTGAGCAGCCCTTAGCTCATCATCGTTCAGATATCTCTTCTTCATTTTACCCGATGGCTTTCCTGGAGCATTGAATACCTTCAATATTGTATCATTACATTTATGATCTCCGTCGTCGTTTCTGGAAGCTCTCATTCTATTAGTTGCAATATGAGCCTTGAAATACATCGAACAAAAGTTTATAATCTCCTCGAGAACATAGGCTTCACAAATAGAACCCTCGACCCGTGCCTTATTTTTTACCTTTCTTTTTAGGTGATTCAAATGTCGATCGAACGGGTACATCCATCGATATTCGACGGGTCCACCAACACGTGCCTCATAGGAAAGATGAATCGACAAATGCTCTATAGAGTCAAAGAATCCAGGAGGAAACATCCTCTCTAGCTTGCACAGTGTTATCTCAATGTCCTTCTATTACTTTTCTAGACGATCAACGAGCAATTTCTTAGAACAAAGATCCCTGAAGAATATGCTAAGCTCCGTCAATGGATCCCAAACTGCCTGCGGTAAGAATTCCTGAAATACAATCGAAATTAACATCTCTATGAATACGTGACAATCGTGGCTCTTCATACCCGTTAATTTATTTTCCTTCGGATCGACACATCTTTTCAGATTTGACACATATCCGTCTAGAAATTTTAGGCAATGGATCCACCGACAAAGTCTCACTTTATCCTCCTTGTCCAATGAGAAAATTGACTTCGGCAGGAACTGTTTTCTATTCTTCTCTATCAAATGCAACGTAGGGCGTTTGCATATTTCTTCTAAGTCCAACCTGGCCTTGGGATTGTCTTTTATTTTTCCTTTTACCTTCATCACTGTATTAATTATGTTATCAAACACATTCTTCCCAATATGCATGACATCAAGATTATGTCTGATCAGATTGGTACTCTAATATGGCAGATCCCAGAATAAGCTCCTCTTTGTCCAGTTATGACCTCTACCAAATCAATCGCACTTATACCCAGTTGTAGGATCTTCGATAGCACTTAGAAAATCTCTAACCTCCTTCCATATCGTGGCTCCACACCACCTTGGCGGTGGATCACCCTTCTCTACAACGCTGGCACGGAATGCATTCTTGTTCCTTCTGAACGGATGATCTTTTGGCAGAAATTGTCGTTGACAATTAAAGAAGCACAGTTTTTCTCCGTATTTCAAGCGGAAAGCCTTAGTACGGTCCATATAATACGAACATGAGAGACGGCCATGAGTGCTCAATCCAGATAATATTCTATAGGCTGAAAAGTCGTTGATGGTCCACATAAGGGTTGCCTTCATCTGAAAATTATGCTTCCTGGAACCATCGTACGTGTTAGCGCCTACTTCCCATAACTGATTCAACTCATCTATCAAAGGCTGTAAGTACACATCAATGTTCCTCTAGGAATTGTTCGGACCAGGAATTATAACAGTTAGAAATATGTACTGAGTCTTCATGCACATCCAAGGCGGTAGGTTATACGGAGTGACAATCACAGGCCAGCACGAATACTGGGATCCCGAAAGAGCAAAAGGAGTAAAACCGTCAGAAGATAGCCCCAACCCGATATTACGCGGATCTGAAGCAAAATCAGGATACACTCGATAAAAGTGCTTCCATGCTTCTCCTCCGGATGGGTGATCCAATACTCCTTCAATCTGTTCTCGTATGTGCCAACTCATATTTTCGGTCGTCTCTTTCACCATAAATAATCTTTGCAACCGCGGTATTAAAGGCAAGTAGTGCATTGAATTGGTCGGTCTTCTTGCACCGGTCGACCTTCCTGTACTAGTTGTCTTATAGCGATCAGCACCACAAAATTTGCACACATCTGCGTCCTTGTCGTCTTTGTAGTACAGCATGCACCCATTGCGACAAGAATCAATTTTTTCGTATCCCATCCAGAGCGATCTCACCATCCTCTTAGACCGGTAGAAGTCTTTAGGTAACTTAGCACCCACCGGCAAGATCTCTATAATCAACTCCAACACTCGGTTGTAGCATTCTTGTGACATGTTAAAATCTGACTTAATGCTCAACAGTCTTGTAACCACCTCCAATGGTGAATGATCCTCACAACCAGGATACAATGGAGTCCTTACATTATCCAGCAACTCCATAAATTTTGCAGCATCGACATTGGGTTCCTCCTCAGCTGCATCATGAACGAAACTAGGCCCCACAGCGTCGAAAACTATGTTCACGCACCCGTCGTCGTATGCATGATTATCTGAAACAAAATTAGGCCCCGCATGCATATACGGCTCAACATAAGGCTCCGGCTCTGATGCTAAAGACACAAGTTCTCTGTATGCGGTCCACTGATAGTAATTAGGTATGAAACCCTCGAGTACAAATAATATGTCACTTCTACTTCTGGATAATATTTCACGTTATGACATTTCACACACGGACACTTAATTTTGGTGTCGTCCATGTACTGAGGGAACGCCTTAGCAAACTGCAGGAACTGTTCTACTTTTGCTATGTATTCATCCTGCACACCACACATATCATCAGGACGACAATTGTACATCCACGAACGATTCCGCAAGTAGTAATTCATATCCATTTGAAAATAATTCTGCAAAGATGGATACATATGTTCCCCGCAGTAACTAGTCAAACTGGGTGAAGTTGAGTTGACTAAGTCAATATCTTGGACAAACTAGTCAAACTGGGTGAAGTTGTTTAAGTCTAGGCAATTATCCTTCACTAGACATAGACATGGAACAAACACCGATATTTGCAGTGTCCGAACTTCCTAGTATATATCACAGTAGATAGACATGGTAACCGTGTGTAGGGGTGCAACTCGGGCGGGTTGGGTCGGGCTTGAGGTCAACCCGAGCCCAACCAGATGAATCATAAGCCTAACCCGAGCCCAAGCCCGGCCCGACCTCGGGTTCAACATATGAAGCCCAAGACCAAGTCTGGAGGATCGGGTTGAACTCGAGTTGGGTTGGGTCCATCGGGTTAAACTTTTTATTTAAGAAGTATAAAACTATATATATATATATATGTATATATATATATATATATATATATATATATATATATATATATATATATTTCGGGTTCGTCGGGTAACCCGACATATGAACCCGAGCCCAACCCGATTGTTGATCGGGTTCTAATATTTTAACCCAAATCCGAGCCCGAACCCGAGTATCTTCAACCCTAACCCAACCCATTAACGGGTTTATCCGATTGGGTTCGGGTTTAGCCCGCCCAAGTTGCACCCCTAACCGTGTGTCTGTGTGTGTCCGTGTGTGTGTGTGTCCGTGTGTCCGTATGTGTGCCATCCTGGTTTTCAGTGTATGCTTAGGATATGTACAAGCTTTTCCACAATAGATGGCTTGAATCTCTACGCATACCCATAGGATCCAAGCCTCTTATAGTGTTGTACTATAGACATGAGTCATACAACTCTGAGTAGTGCCCTCTACATGGATCCAAAGTATTAGAGGTTAACTCGTCTCGTAGTGTTACTCCATGCTTCTTTTCAAGCACTAAATATTTGTCTATGCCTAAGAACTCACTAAGGCTAATAATAGACTACAAAAGATATTATCATAGGATTGTCCAATGGACCAATCTATTACTTTTGTCTCAAAGTTCTCAATATAATTTTATTTAGTAGATTTCTGTATGAACAAAAAATATTTAAGGTATAGAACTACATAAACATATATCTCAAATCGTTTTCAAGTTCATTTTCTTGTTGTATCATCAACCAATTGGCAGTTGAGGTCCTTAAAGGAATCTTCCAAATTTTGATGATCTTCCAATTTTTGATGACTACGTATTTTAATCACTATAATGACGCCAGTAGTAATATGTTCATTCAGAGATGTATGTGTGGACACACACACAAAAAAGAAGAAGAAAATGCTGTCTTTTTTTTATTGGTGCAAGGCACCACAAATCGAGTACGCCTGAGAGATCCTGCGCTGAGGATCCCCGAGTACAAAAAAGAATTCTGGGGAATGGGACGATGGAGATCGAGCGGCAGTTGCTCCTTTACTCCGTTGACACTCCGATTACAAAAGTGGAAGAAAACCTAAGAAAATTGCTAACTCTCGGCTCACTAGCAAGAAGTGCAGCAATTTGGCTCTTGAAAATACTCTCCGTTCTGTCCGTTTAAAGAGGGATAAAGCCCACCTTTTATAGTCGTTTTTGAGCTGGAATGGTGTTATGCTCCAATATGAGAAAACATGCTGGTTTTCATGTGGGCGCATAGTCCTGCTTTGGGCGCGTAGGACGTAGGCGCTTACAGGCTGCGAGATCGTGGATTGGTCGTGGCGTTGACGTGGCCACATGCTTCGGTGCACGACTGCTCGTGGAGACTGACGTGGCCGTGTGCTTCGGTGCACGTGTTGATCATGGCTTTGACTGAGTCAGGCTTGGGCGCATAGCCATGTCTCAGGCTCTGCGCCCTCATTCACTAGCTGGGCGCATGAAGTTGTACTTACTGGGCGCATGAGACTTCACTGACTGGGCGCATGGAGTTCCACTGGCTGGGCGCATGAGGTTCCACTGGCTGGGCGCATGAGGTTCCACTGGCTGGGCGCATGGAGTTCCACTGGCTTGGGCGTATGGAGTTCCACTGGCTGGGTGCATGGAGTTCTACTGGCTTGTGCGCATGGAGTTCTATTTGTTGAAAAATTTTCATGCTTCTACAGGACCCCCTTCAAAGTTTTCGATACTTTGAACAAGTTCGAAATACTTTGAAAGAAGCATGGATCGTCTTCTTGCGAGGCAATGGGCGCATATCTCGGCTCTCTCCTTGGGTGCATAGTGTTTTGGCCAGCCTGTCAATGAGATATGACTGTTGAGACTTTTTTTCAAAATCTGAACTGACAGATTTATCGGAACAGAATTTGAAGCGGTTCATCCTCCATACGTCGTCCACGTCAGCAAGGGACAGTCGTATAGTAAGAAGAGAGCTGATCCTTCACGTGGGCGCATAGGCTGTAGTAGGCGCATACAACACAATGGGCGCATATGGTAGGTGGGCGCATAGTATAGCCCGTGCCTATAAATAGACCCTTGGAGAGAGAGAATGTTCATAATTCCTTTCTCTTTGAATTTTTTAGAAAAACTCTTCATCTACTTTCTTCGAGAATCATGTCTCCCAAGGTCGCCAAGAGATCCGCGAATGGCAAGGGGGCTGTGCCGAGTGACTCTCCTCCTGCGGCAGCGTCTTCGACAGTCCAGGATCCAATTCTGGGTGAGGGCGTGCTCCAAAAAACAAAGTCTCGGTGGTTAATTTACAACGCTCGAACTTTTCTTCGGCCCGGGCGCTTGTGCCTGAGGCAATATACTTCTGTGAGCATTACTATACGCCCACAGAAGTCATGTGCCAACACTGTGGTGTGCTATGCGCCCACGTGTTGCAATGTTATGCGCCCTATAAGCAGTGGCATGTTATGCGCCCACGCATTGTTCAAGTGTTATGCGCCCACATGTCCTGCTTTGGGCGCATATCCCTTTGGACGCATAGCCCTTTGGGCGCATAGGAGTCTTCAGGACTTAGCTTTTTCCGTAATTTTTTGAGTCTGACTTTCCTTCTGCCTGTGGCTCTTGCAGCATCCATGCCGAAGGCTGAGACTGTAGTGAAGAAGGAGATGCTACCTCCTTTCTTAAAACAAGAGTTACCGTTTGTCAAGGAGGAGGTGGTGCCAAAATTTGAGAAAGAAGAAGAGCCGGCGCCCGTCGGGGAGGGAATTACTCCCAAGAGTGAAGCTGCTGTAAAGGAGGAACACCAGCCTGAGAGTAGCAGGACTGGGGGCTCTGACCTTCCTGCTTCAGCTGAGGGCCTTGATCAAATGGATCCCTCGTATGCGAAATAGTTGAGGGTAGCAGGACTGGGGGCTCTGACCTTCCTGCCTGAGAGTAGCAGGACTGGGGGCTCTGACCTTCCTGCTTCAGCTGAGGGCCTTGATCAAATGGATCCCTCGTATGCGAAATAGTTGAGGGAATGGTATATGCCTCGCCACAGCTAGGAATCGTGGGTTCCCATAAATGTCCGTATTTCGTCTTGGTATTTCTGTCTGTTTTTAGCTTTATGTTTCACTTCTTCTGAGCATCAGATGTAATCATCTACTTCTTGCTTGGGCGAAGAGATGAAGAACTTTTTGTTTTGATCATGAGATGTAGTCCTGTGAATGTAACTGATTTTGAATAAACAGAGTACATTCGCTCCATTCTTTGCTTGTAATGTCTGTGGCGATTGTGTTGGAGAGCCAATCATTTGTGTAAAGGGTATCCTGCTAGGGGAGCTTCCACCCTCCTTTTGTTTGCTTGAACCCATCGCCCTTCTGTACGCTAGCGGTGCGGGTAAATAGATTTGAAACGAAAACCCAACGGCGGTAATATGGATGTGATAGGTTTTATGGCCTTGACACCATATCTTTTATCCTGGATTAGGTATAGGTGTTGAGTCGGGAGACTACCGGTGTCAAAGGTAGTATAGACGTGACACATGGTAATCATGAGTGGTTTTGTGAAATGTCGATGCTAGAGAAAATGTGGACGTAGCTAGGATATTTCTGGTGGGTATTCCGCTGAAGAATTTTTAATATGGACATATTATCCGTTTTATATTCGAATGATTCGAACATAGATAATAAGTTGAATAAAGCTGCTAGTAGAGGTAATATGGACGTAATAGCAGAGGATGTTCTATATCTGACCAGAGGTAATATGGACATGGAAAGATACATAACATTAAGTAGGGGTAGATAGTTCAGAGGTAGTGGGGACGTGACTATCCTTGATGAATGCTTTGCTCAGAGGTTATGTGGACGTGGCAAAACATAATCATTTTACTGGAGAAATAATTATCAGAAAATAATTCAGAGGTAATGGAGACGTGACTTGTTTTCGTCAAACGGAGTCAAAAAACGAAAATAATTCCGTTGGGAAATATTTAGAGGACCTATTATCCAGGGCGTATTCAAGACTCTTGAAATACGGATAATAGTTTGATAGTTGTGTTTTTTTTGGAATCATATAAACATCGCACTGTACATTTACATGACTGAATATATGTAAACAAAAAAAAGGTTACACATAGTATTTCTTCAGGAACTTGCCATTGATAGGCAACATGAGCAAGTCTCCATCGGACTTGGTTAGTCGGTACGCACCATTGGAATAAACCAATTCAATGACGAAAGGACCTTCCCATTTAGGCTGGAATTTCCTTTTTGTTTTGTGTGTCATGACCATAGGTCTTCTAACTGCTAGGACCAGATCACCGACTTGAAAGATCCTTTCCTTTACTTTTTTATTGAAGGCTCTGGAAAGGCGTGCTTGGTATAGCTCAATGCGCTGCTGAGCTAACAAGCATTTTTCGTCTAGCGTTTTGAGCTCCTGGAGTCGCAGACGATAACTCTCTTCAGTAGTTAGCTCACTGGCTGAGGCTACTCGAAGAGAGGGAATCTGGATTTCTAGAGGAAGAACTGCTTGGCTCCCATAAACCATAGAGAATGGCGTACTGCCTGTTGGAGTCCGGACCGTTGTGCGATAAGTTCATAGACATTCACCGAGCTTCTCGTTCCAATCGCGCTTGTTTGAAGACACGAACTTCTTGAGAAGTTTTATGATAGTTTTGTTGAAGGCTTCTGCTAGCCCGTTAGCCGCTGGATTGTAGGCAGTAGAGGCTACGTTCTGGATTCGATTCTTATCGCAGAATCGATAGAACGCAAGGCTTGCGAACTGTGGACCATTATCATGAATGATCCTGAGAGGTAGGCTGAAGCGGTAGATGATGTGATGTTTGATAAAACTGATCACGTTTAACGACTTCATGTCGGTGAGCGGTATAGCTTTCGCCCATTTGGAGAAGTAATCGGTTATGGCTAGGATGAACCGATGTCCTTTGGAGGATGGCGGGCTGATTGGTCCTATGACGTCCATGCCCCAGGCTTCAAATAGCCAAGATGCTGTCGTCGGATGTAGAAACTCCGAAGGTTGATGAACGAAGTCGGCGTGGAACTGACAATCTCTACACTTCTTCGCATATTCTGCAGCATCTGCTATCATTGTGGGGCAGTAATAACCTATTCTTTTGAGGCGATCTTATAATTTGGGGCCTGGTTGATGTGTACCACAAACTCCATCGTGTGTCTCCCGGAGTGCGTGTTTGGCTTCTGAGTCTGACAAGCATCGTAACAGTACCCCGTCGTAAGATCGTCGGTACAACATCTTGGTAGCTGTGTCGTAGTAAAATCTGAGGGATCGCCTTTGGATGGATACTGCTTCCTTCGGGTCCTCGAAGAGGATTTCATAGACAGCGTAGTCTTTGAAGGGAAATCTCCAGACTTTGTCATCGACGTTTGTTTTCGCTGCGTAACTGTGATGAATATGCAAGACATTTTTTACACAGAATAGTTCTCGACCAGACACTGTGATCGATTGCTGAGTATTGGTTGGAACGGTCAAGGAAGCAGCGAAACCTGCTAGAGCATCTGTTTCTATGTTTTGTAGTCGAGGCACGTGCTCGATGAAGAATCCAGCAAAATTAGTCGCCAGCTCGACTGTTGCTCTGTGGTAGGGGATGAGATCTTTATGACGAAATTCATAATCCCCTCGGACCTGACTAACTATTAGCTTGGAATCACCGTAAGCTTCCAGATAGTCAACTCCCAGTTGCTTCGCCAGTTGTAGGCCAATTAATAAAGTATTATATTCATCCACGTTGTTGGTGCATGGTTCCACAAGAGAATATGCACGGTGTATAACCAGATGATCAGGTGACACGAGCACGACACCTACTCCAGCCACGATGTTCCCTTTGGGCCCTGTTCTTGATGCGCCGTCAAAGAACATTTGCCAAATAGGAATTTCTTCATTTGCAGTGTTAGACTCCACCACTTCGTCGGGGATTTTGTCGTAGAGTTTAGATGAGTCCGGCACCGGATGAGCTGCTAAGAAATTAGCTAATGCTTGGCCTTTTACTGCCTTCTGAGGGACGAAGATCATATCGTATGGAGTCAGCAGTATTGCCCATGTAGCTAGACGGGAATTGAGATAGCCCGGTTTAGTCGTGAGTATTCTGAGAGGGTTGACTTTGGATATGATGTGGATAGTTTGTCCAGACACGTAGTGGCATGTCTTCTGGATGGCAAACACTAATGCAAGGCATTCCTTCTCCACCGGTGTGTATCTGTGCTCGGCACCCACCATTATGCGGCTGAGGTAGTAGATTGCCTGTTCGTGGCCGCCTTCACTCTTCTGAGCTAATAGGGTACTGTTTTACTTAACAAAATGCCTAAAAATTGGCTTTTGAAAGAAAACTAGAAAAAGTACAAAAAGTACAAATTGTTATGGAAAGTATTGCTATGGAAGTCTGATCTGAGAGCGATCATTTTGTTCCGTGGACTATACGATGATGATGAAGAAAACTGCTTGAAGAAGACGAACAATTGGAAGAACTAAGTCACCGAAAAGGTATCGAGCAACGACACTGATGGCACAGTCGAATGCTTTCTTGCTTTGCTTCACCCTGTTCTTGAGAAAAAGTTGAAGAAATGCTTCTGGGAATATCACTCTGAAAATATGAGTTTTCTCAGAATCTCCTCTCATGTATCTCTATTGATCTCTCTTTATATTGTCTGTATTGAAAATAAGTCTATTTATAGGCTAAACCCTTTGTGCATAAAAAACAACAAAATCGGGTCTCTACGCGAGTAACTGTCACCCACGATGTAAATCATCCTCTACGCACGTTGACACGTGTCCCATTACTTCAACAAAATGAGGAGAGCACGTACACACGTTCCTTGATAAGTATGGCATGAAAGCCACGTAAGCAAACCACGTTCTCATGTAGTCAGGAAAGCTCGGGCGTAAAAATGACCCAAAATATACTTCCTGCGTAAAGTAGCAAACTGGCGTAAAATAGCCCAAAATAAGCATCTCGCGTAAAGTGGCTGAAAATAGCCTTGAACGTAAAATTAGCTCAAATAAACTTTACACGCACAACAGCTTTGAGCGTAAAAAGCTCGAAATAGCTATCGTGCGTAAAAGAAACAGTTTATTGAGCGTAAAGTAGCCCATCTGCACACTAAACGACAAGTTTTGGGTTTAGTGTAAATCAAATCCTCTCGGCTTCTATGCACTGTTCTTGTCAGAAAATCCTGCCGTCAGATCAAAAATCACGCTCAATAAATGCAGCCTGACAGCCTATCCCTGGCGTAAAGTGGAGGATAACTCTCGCGTAGAGAAAAGCTTGCGTAAAGAGTAGCTCGCGTAGAGTAGCTTGCGTAGAGAGTAGCTCGCATAGAGTAGCTTGCGTAGAGAATAGCTCGCGTAAAGTCTGAGTTTGACTTAATTTGAATTGCGTAAAGTTCTCAACTTCTTTGACTTAGTCCATGAAGCACTTTTTACGCTCCTACAAGACCCCCTTTAAAGTTTTCAAATTATTTTCAAAATTTGAAATACTTTGAACAGAAGCGTAAAATTCGGGATTTCAACAGTCCGCGTAGAATTTGGGATATCCAACGGTCATCCGCGTAAAAGTCGGGATATCCAACAGTCAGCGTAGAATTCGAAAATTTGAACCGATTCAAAATTTCTCTATAAATAGAGCTCTTCGAATAGAGAAAAAACTTTACTTGTCTTTCGTAATCCCGATCTCTCTTTACTCTTCTTCCTCTTTCACACTCTTGCTTCGATCTGATGGCCCCCAAAAAGACCGCCGCCGGCAGCAAGGGAAAGAAGCCCGTCGTCAATTCATCGTCGGTCGACCGCGCGAAAACCCCCGTCCCATCATCAACGACGCCCCAACAGAGCAACCCCGCCGTGGCTCCGACAATGAAGGATAAAACACTGAACTTCGGCCGCGAGTTCGTCGGAGAAGAAGACCCGAGCTTCTCACTTCACGCCCACGTTATGCGTGTCAGCGTAGAAACTGAGATAATTAAATACGTCCACGTTTATACGTGTCAGCGTAAAATTAAGAACATACGCCCATGTTTATACATGCCAGCGTAAATTTCAAAATACGCTCACATCAACATGTGCCAGCGTAAAAATTAAAATATGCTCATGTCAACACATGCCAGCGTAAAATTTATAATACGCTCATGTCAACACATGCCAGCATAAGAATTAAAATACGCTCACGTCAACACGTGCCAGCGTAAAAATTAAAATACGCTCACGTCAACACGTGCCAGCATAAAAATTAAAATACGCTCATGTCAACACATGCTAGCATAAAATTCATAATACGCTCACATCAACATGTGCCAGCATAAAATTCATAATACGCTCACATCATCGTGTACCAGCATAAAATTCATAATACGCTCACATCAACATGTGCTAGCGTAAAATTCATAAGTGAAAGACTTTGCGTAAAACAAAGATCTTTTACACTTTAAAAGTTTTTATCAACTTTAATAAGCGTAAAGTTTGCATAGTCAGAGTGTTTTATCTTTATACGTAAAACTCAGACCAAATTATCTGCAAAAAATTTCAAATTAGATTTTCACTAACTTGATTTTTTTTTCTTTTGGCAGTGGATTTGCAAATTCACCCACTTGCAGAAATATTTGGCTCACCAGCTGGTATGGTGGGCTCAAATTATTTGGAGAATCTGTCCCACGTGGACTTTTCCCAGTCGAATTCGGAGTATCCTGCCGAGAGAGGACAACTGATAGCTGCTCAAGGGGACGGAATGTTGCTGTCCATGATAAATGGAGAAGTGTTGACATCGCTGGATGGCCAACAATTTGCAAAGCCAGCTTTCTTATTCGGGGATGCGATAGACTTCAAATCACAAACACACCCCAAGAAGGAGGCTTGGGTGTTGAAGTTTGGAGATAGAGCAATGTACCTCCCCGACATGGATAGAGATTATCCCTTGTCTACATTTATCCATGCCACCCATCTCCGAAAGACGCTATGGAACCTGACTCCCAGCAGTCATGGTAGGCCAGGAAGGATCATTTTCAAGAGAGAGAGAGCAAATGACATGGGCTACTACACCAGTACTCCCAGTGGTGGTGTTGTTCCCTTCTCCGGTCTCTTGCCAGGATTCACTTCGAGTGAGGATTCCGCTCTGATTCAGCCAGTGCAGACCCAAATGTTCATTAATAAGTTCATAAGGGCTACAGTATTATATCCTCAGGCCAACCCCAGGCTACTAGGGTGGCTAACTCCATTTAACCAGAACTGGATTCAGATTAGCGTTTGGATTATGAGAAACTTCCAGACAAAGCTAAAAGACATCGGCCTGTATGAAGCAGTGGCCTCCACCAGTCAGGGTATACCACCGAACAGTAATTTGTTCGTGGCTCTGATGGAGATATATATCAGTTCAACAGGAACTTTTGCGACCCCAAAAGGTGAAATCGGTCTCGCACTCTATGAGATGCAATTCATCTCAAAGCTGCCAATGGGGGAAGCCCTATATGAAAAATATGTTCCCTCCAACCGGGAACTAGCAGAGATAAGGAAGAAAAATCCTCAATTAGTTGAGGTATATGAAGAGTTGATGTGCCATTACATAATTTGCACTACTATGCATGAAAGTGGATCTCATTTGGCGTACATCAACAAGTGGACAACATATCTCTTTTACCACAAGGATAAGATATCCAAAGATGATAAAGAAAGATTTCAGGAGAACAAAGCTCCATCCATCAACATTGGTTCAACAATCCCTGCTGATAAAGTACGGGATATGATGATTGGCTACAAATTCTCGAACAAATATTTGTCCACCAAGACTAGGGAGTTCTCTGCAGGAACCGAAGCCTTGAGTTTCCTCAGATATGGCAGCCAGAAGATCTCCAAGAAAGCCTTGCTGGCAGGCTTTCTTTCTCTATGGTTGAGGAGATGGGTTGTACCGGGGACCGGTACAGTTAATAGAATCCACCGAAACATGCTATGGCCAGCGGTACGTTTGGTGTTTAAAGCCAGAATCAACCTGCTATCGGCAATGGTGTGCCGCATCAACGCAGGTTTGAGGACTTTTGGTGAGGAACTGATCAACAATGCTCCTCACCGGAACGTATTCCCTAGGGTAGAAATGCCCTACACTTACCTTATGGGCTGGCTATTGCATCACATTGCAATTTGTTGCCACCAGGCCCTGGAGATGATGCAGAGGTCTTCCTCCAGAAGTTCAGCAAAGCCACCTGGACTGCCACGACAGTGGCAGATACCAGAGCAGTATTGAATTATTCTTATGGTTGGAACTTTTTCTGTACCCGGCCACCAGTTCCAGCCGACTGCTTCAGCGTACAATTTGAAGATGAAGTTGAAGGAAGAACTCTATTGCCAGCGCCAGTTTTCAGATGGCTACAGTGCATCAGACCCTCCCATCTGATGTACAGAAATGAAGACAGCTGCACGTTTGAACCGTATCTACCAAGACGGTTCGCTCGTCAGTTCGGATATGACCAACTTCATATTGGCAATCCTTCCACCAGTTTCTGTTATTATAGAAAACTGATTGATGGTGCAAGAGGCTGGAGATATTTTAGCACTGCCTGTACCAGTGCCAAATTTTGAATATCGACTGCTACAA
The DNA here is from genome assembly GCA_029216955.1 of Iris pallida. NCBI lineage: Eukaryota > Viridiplantae > Streptophyta > Magnoliopsida > Asparagales > Iridaceae > Iris > Iris pallida. The sequence continues at coordinate 9,121,209 of JANAVB010033012.1, read as the reverse complement.
GCACCACCGAACTACGTATACTTTATACGTATGCTCGCTTTTATGCTTCTATCCGCTCCTTTGTCCATGGCTACAACCTGAGAGGCAGTCTAAGATGGCCCAAGAAGGGGAATCTTGAAGAGCCAGTCAGGGTACCATCAGACATACCTGACGAAGCTGCTGTTCCAGATCCATATCTGGAAGTAATCCCAATGGGAATGGGGAAAAAGCTGCAAAACCTATCATTATTGGCAAGACCCGAAAACGAAAACAAGGTGCGGCTGCTACTATTCTAGAGAAGACCCCAGAAAAGAAGAAGAAGGTTACCACCAAAGGGCCTTCTAGACCAAGAGCCGTTACCCCAGAGATTGATATTCCAGTCAAGGAGCCGCAACATGTTGCATCTTCTTCCGCTCATCCTGGAGAAGGGGCCTCGGCCAACCGACCAGCAGCGTCAATAGAAGCGGTGACGGTCCTATCTCCAGGACGTCTTAGCTCAGCACTTCATTTGACTTTGCCACAAAAGGCACAAATTGTTGAGGATGTCGCTCCAGTACATACTGTTGATTCAGAGCTCATCCCATCGGATGAGCCGGCTATTAATTTTGACGATGATGACTGGGATGGGGATTATGACGCGTACTTGGCACGTCCTACACCTACTTCAGGTAAATATAAATTATATAAAATCTATACAAAATTATAACATTTTGTATATTAACTTATTTTGTTTAATTTTTGTAGGTGTTATCATCACATCAAAGCTTGTAACTCCTCCTCCTCCTCAAGAAGACATTTATGAGGAAAACGCAAAGTCTGAGGAAGAGGAGTCTTCTTCAGAAGAAGAGGATGCTCAAGAAGAATACCCTCAATCTATGGAGGTACAGCAAGAGTCAGAGGGGCAGGCTCATCCAGAATTGTCTCTTCCTGTTGAGGGTGGAGATAAAGAACAAACTACAGTAGAACCTACTGTAGATGATGAAGTGGCTGCTGAGGAAGAATTAGACTTCAACGAAGAATCAGTTGTAGAAGGACTCGCTACAACTGAGATACTTGAAGATCCTGTAGAGCCGGTAACCGAAGAAGGTGATGAAGACATAGTCGAATCATCAACTGAAGCTGGGGAAGTTGTAATAGCATCCTCTGCTATTGCTACTGATTCAGTACGAGTTCTTGAAGAGACAATGCCCAAACCAGAGCCAGCTGCTATAACTACCATTCCACCCGCACCAATCACTGCCACCGAAACTCACGTAGTTTCGACTCCAGAACCGGCTGGAGTAACAAATGCTGAAGATACTGTCCCTGAAGCTCCTGGGGATCAGTTGGCCATTGTAGCAACGACAATAATGGCTTTGTCTCAGTCTACTATCAAGGCAACAACATCTGCGCCTAGTCTTCAGAGAAGAGATCTGGTAGACATCGCCGCAACGCCAAGCTCAAGTGCAGAAATGAATCTCTTAGTTAAGATTCATACTGATACTTTTTATAAGACTCTGGCAGCTCTAATCAAAATGGTCCTGAATAAGGGCATCAGTTATGAAAGTCTGAAGGCGGCGATTGTCCTTACTATCAAAAATGTCGCCATGTTTAATGATGCAGCGAGAGCAGTGGCATTGGAGAAAGTCGTGGAGGGACTTGAACAGCCGATCAAAGAATATTTAAAGCTGTCAAGTGAAACCACTGAAAGTCTCATCCAAGAGAAGTATGACGCTTTATCAGCTGAATACCTCGCTCGGGAAACGACTTTCAATGAAGCCCTCCATGATTACAGTATCAAGGTGGCCAAAGAAAAGGCTTTTTTGACTGAAGCGAAACCCAAACTAGAGATTCAGAGAGAGGCCTATGAAGCTTCGAATATAAGAATTCATCAACAGAATGATAGAATTCGCGAAGTCGAGGCTGAGCTGGCTCGCTTAAAGGCGGAGAGGGAGCAGATGATCACAGCTCGGGACCAGCAGCTAACTCAGAGCTTAATTTTGGAGGAACGAGTCTTCGGAGCTGAGGCTACCATCAAAACCCTTGGCGAAGCCAAGGACAAGATAATAGTCACTTTTGCTGAACTTTCTCACATCTGTACTCCCGAAGCTCGACGCTCTGTAGCTACTAATACTGTATTGATCTCTCGTGAAAAACGTCTAGCGGAGCTACAAAAACTTCTTGAAGATGTCTCTGCTCCGTCTTAGGCAAAATAAAGAATTTTTGTAACCTTCTATCTTTTTTCATTCTGTAATGTTTACAAAAATGAATAAAATATTTGTTTTGTGATCCTATCGTTTATTTTGGAATTAAATAATAGGTATGAGATAGAAAACACTTATCAGAGGTAATATGGACATGACAAGTTTTCTAAACTCAATAAATTATATCTATCCAGAGGTAATGTGAACATTATAGATAATGAATCTCGTTTTCTGTTTAGAGTATATGATACTATCAGAGGTAATATGAACGTGACAGATCGTAACAACTCAAAGAAAAATAGATTAATACCTATTCAGAGGCAAAATGGACATGATAGATAGAAGAAGAAGTAGACTTAATATTTATTCAGATGTTATAAGAACGTGATAAATAATAAATCTCTCTTTTTAATTAACTGGTAAGACAGAAGATAAAAAAATTTCTTTTAGGAGACAAGTAATCAGCTTAACCAAACATTGGTAGCTGGGAAATAAAGAAGAAATTCAAACATAATATTTATTCAAGAATTTGCCATAAATCGATATCATAAGCAAATCTCAATTAGGTTTAGACAACCTATAGGCACCATTGGAGAATATCGACTCGACTACATAGGGACCTTCCCATTTTGCTTGGAATTTCCCTTTGCTCTTATGAGTCATCACCATCGGTCTTCGAACAGCTAGAACTAGCTCACCGACTTTAAATACCCTCTCTTTAACTTTACAATTGAAAGTTCGAGATATGCGGGCTTGATAAAGTTCAATATGCTGTTGCACTTGAAGACGCTTTTCATCCAATCCTTCAAGTTCTTGAAGTCTTAACCGATCATTATTCTCTATAGTTAGCTCATTAGCAATGGCTATTCTAAGAGATAGAATTTGGATTTCCAGCGAAAGTACAGCCTCACATCCATAAACCAGTAAAAATGGTGTAAAACCAGTAGGAGTTCGGACTGTTGTTCGATAAGCCCATAAATATTATTCAAGTTTCTCATTCCAATCACGTTTATTAGAAGAGACAAACTTTTTGAGAAGTTTAATGATTGTCTTGTTGAAAACTTCGGCCAAACCATTAGCAGCTGGATTATAGGCCGTAGAAGCCAGATTTTGGATCCGATTCTTGTCACAGAATCGATAAAATGCCTGACTGGCAAATTATGGTCCATTGTCATGAATTATCCGTCGAGGAATTCCAAAGTGATAAATAACATGGTGTTTGATGAAACTAACCACATTTGATATTTTTACTTCAACAAGGGGAATAGCTTCCGTCCATTTAGAGAAATAATCGGTTATAGCCAATATAAACCGATGTTCTTTGACAGAAGGATGATTAATTGGACCAATAATATCCATGTCCCAGGCTTCGAAGGGCCAGGAAGCTACTGTAGGATGTAGGAACTCAGATGGTTGGTGAATAAAATTGGCATAAATCTGACATGCTTTACATCTTCTGGCATAATCCACAGCATCTGCTATCATGAAAGGCCAATAGTATCCCATTCTTCGAATACGGTCCTGTAACTTTGGACCTGGTTGATGAGCACCGCAGACACCATCATGAGCTTCATGGAGTGTTTGCTTAGCTTCATTTTGAGAGAGACAACGTAGCAAAAGTCCGTCATATGACCGACGATATAACATATGTAAGGAAGAATCATAGTAGAATCAAAATGATCGTCTTTTGATTGATGCAGCTTCTTTTGGATCTTCAGATAAAATCTTATGAACCGTATAATCAATGAATGGACTTCTCCAATCCCTTTGTTGAGAACTTGATTCTGTAGTATAACTATGCTCAATATGCAAGTTATTCTTTACACAGAATAAGTCCCTATCCAACAAAGTGATGGTATTTTGTCTTCTAATTAGAATAGTCAAGTCTGCGGCTAAGCTAGCAAGAGCATCAGCTTCTAAATTTTGAGAACGTGGTACAAACTCGATGAAGAATCCTTGAAATGAAAGGACCAATTCGATTACCACTTGATGATAAGGGATGAGGTCAGGATTCCTAACTCCATATGTCCCTCTGACCTGATTAACAATCAGTTGAGAATCTCTATAAGCTTCCAGGAACTCGATGTCCAATTATTTTGCTACTTGAAGACCAATTAGCAGAGTATTATATTCTGCCACATTGTTGGAGCATGGCTCATTAAGAGAATAAGCACGGTATATGACCATTTTGTCGGAAGAGACCAGGACGATGCCTACTCCAGAGACAATATTGCCTTTAGGTCAAACCCTTGATGCTCCATCAAAATATAGTTACCAAATATCATCCCTCAAAGTCATGTTACAATCTACGACTTCATCTGGAATGTCCTTATATAGCTTAGATGTTTCAGGTATAGGGTGAGCTGCTAAGAAATCAGCTAATGCTTGACCCTTCACTGATTTTTGAGGTACATAGACCATATCATAGGGAGTAAGCAACATTGCCCAGTTGGCTAACCTGGAGTTAAGAATACTCGGTTTTTTCATCAATACCCGAATATAATTTATTCTAGAGATGACATGAATAGTCTGTCCTGACACATAATGTCGTATCTTTTGAACAGCAAAAACCAAAACCAGACATTCTTTTTCCACAGGAGTATATCCGTGTTCAGCTCTGACCATCATTCGACTAAGATAATAAATTGCATGTTCATGACCTTTGTCACTTTTTTTGTGCAAGAAGAGCACCAAGTGAATGATCCAAGGCTCGGACATATAATAAAAATGGTCTTCCTACCACTGAAGGTACGAAAATAGGTAGATTTGTAAGGTATTGTTTGATGTCATTGAAGGGTTTCTGACATGCTTCATCCCAGACAAACGATACACCTTTCTTTAATAGACGGGAGAAAGGTTGACATCTCCCAGAAAGATTGGATATAAATCTCCTGATATAAGCAATGCGACATTGGAAACCACGAAGTTCTTTTAGATTACGTGGAGGGCGCATTTCAAGAATCGCTTTGATTTTGTCAGGATCAACATGGATACCTTGAGAAGTGATGACAAATCCCAAAAACTTGCCACTGGAAGCCCCTAAGAAAGACTTAGTAGGATTTATCTTCAGTTGATGTTGGCGCATCAACTCAAATACCGTCTTTAAGTCTTGAATATGATCATCTTTTGATCAATTTTTGACAGCAATACCATCTACATAACATTCAACTATTTTCCGTAGATGTTCTTGAAAGATGCTGCTCATGGCCCGTTGATACGTAGCATCGACATTTTTTAGTCCGAACGGCATAACCGTATAGCAGTAGACTCCAAGGGGTGTACGAAAAGTAGTATGCTTTTCATCTCCTGGATGCATCTTAATTTAATTATATCCTGAAAATCCATTCATGAAAGACATGCGCTCAAAACCACATGTATTGTCTATCATGACATCGGTAATCGGAAGTAGAAATTCGTCCTTTGGACAAGCTGCATTAAGATCCCGAAAATCTATGCAAACTCTGACTTTTCCATTCTTCTTCATAACAGGAACAATGTTGGCCATCCAATCTGGATGTTGTTCTTCATGAACAAAGCCACATGTGATCAGCTTTTTGACTTCTGCTTTAATTGCGTCCATCATATCTGGTCGAAAATGCCGCTGCTGTTGTTTCACAGGCTTGGCATTAGGAAGAATATTGTGTTTATAAGTAGCTACTTTAGGATCTAAACCCGGTATATCCTCATAACTCCATATAAAGATATCGATATATTCTTTAATCAGCTGTATCAACTCTTCATTTTTATCTTCAGAAAGATTTTTACTGATGAATATCGGCTTGGATGTAGTTCCGTCTCCGACGTCAATCTGGACAATTTTATCCTCTATAGGTGGTTGTCGTTGTTCAAAACGAAGCTCCCATTGAGTGTCCATTTGTTGTGCCCAAGGGTCATTCTCAAATGGTTCTGATTCACCATCAGTTTGAACCATGTTAACTGAGAATATACACTCAGATTCATCATAATAGTCTCCCTCAGAATATGTGGATTGTAAAAAACTGGAAAAACATTCTTCTTCCATATTTTCCTTGCACATGTGGGATGTATCCGATTCGATGAATTAGATTTCTTCCGAATCTGAAGATTGTGAAGAACTAGAAGAAATTTTTTCTTGTATATCCTCGTTAAACATGTGGGATGGATCGTATCCCAACCCATGACGAGTTTTCTGGTAAAACGGATCACCACATAACGGTAACCGTCTACCCTTGCCTTGATTGAGACCTTATATTGTCTTCAAATCATACCCCATGTTCTGGATAATCTTAAGAGATTGTTGACTATATTTGTCAATTCGAATTCTTCCTTTATCTTTATCTCTAAGATCATCTGTCTGATTAACAGGAATATTTCTAGCCAGACCAAACACAATTTGGTGCCTGTTTTTTTATCAGACGGAATCACAAAATAAGATTCTTCGTGACGTCTATAAGTTACACAGGCTTGTGATGAAGCGGCTATAGGAAGAAGATAGGGAGAAGATGTTAGGAACCTTTGAGCATAAGGTCCAACATCGACATGAGAAGGAAAATTTTTTTCCTTATGATTAATATATAAGGTTTCCTCTGTATTAATGTCATTTTTATGATGACTTTGATCATCATAAGATAAAATCATTCTTTCAATGAATTTTACCGCCATATACTCCAAAAGGAAATCTTCATTGATATTAGAAAGTACAGAATGATCAATATTTACATCATTTACAAATTGACTACTACGTTTCGGATTGATCATTAACGAACCATCATCGGTCTTCTGCGTAGACTTGCCAAGGTTGATGATCAGTGGTGTTCTGGATCATTTGTACGAGAAGTACGTCCCTTGACCTTGATCATAAGAGGTTGAACTTGGCTCTTAGCTGGAATACTCACTGATTCCTCAGATGAAGCTCGAGTTCTTCCTTTAACTTTGATCACCAAAGGTTGATCATTGACAGGTTGGGGTTGGATTCGGCCTTTGACTTTAATGTTCAAAGGTTGCTCTTCCAGAGGATCTTCATTGACAGATTGATCTTCGGCAGGTGATCGATCTTCGGCTATTTCCGATATCTCCTTCACATGCTCCTGCTTATAGAGTATTGAATCAGAGAAATATGCTTCAACACCCTTAAAAGGATTAATATCTGCAAATTTGGTCTTCACAACCCCTTGAGAATCCACATACTTGAAGCATTGGTGGAGAGTTGAAGGCACAATGTTATGCTCATGTATCCACGGTCTTCCAAGAAGGATTTTGTAAGATACATCTGAGTTAATAACATAAAAAGTCGCCATAGTTCGAAGATCACCAATTTGAATCTTCAGACGAATTTTCTCCAGTGGTTTACTCTTTCCAGAGTTGAAACCAACTATTGTGGTACTAGTGTAAGTCAAATCACTAGTAGAAATCCTCAAAGGTCTTAGCATACTCTGAAGAATAATGCTAATAGAAGACCCAGGATCGATGTAAATCATGTCGATTTTAGTGGATTCAATATACCCTGTATAGCACAGAAGTCTGTCATGCTTGTTATGCTTCAGCAGCATATCTTCTTGTGTGAAGGTAATGTTAAGAATTGCCTCCATCACGCTATGACATTGTGGACATGACACTGGTATATTGTCAGGACTCTTGAGTTGAGCTAAGCATGAATCAGCTTGTAGCAAAGCTTCACTCAGAGTTTCGTGGTTTTCTTTGGAAAGGCGAAGCAGCTTAAATTTTGAAAGTCTAGCCAGAGTATTAGCTAACTGGGCTAGAATATCGAACTTGTAGGGTTTCATCACCACCTCTTGATTTGAAGCAGATTTCAATAGAACGTTAAAGCGTACTGTTTTTTGTTTCTCCTTCTCAACCACAGATGGTTTAGCAGGAACATGAGATGATTGAGCTAGAACTGTTTCAGCAACGTCTTCCACTTCTTTGGAAGATCCCTCATAATCTTTGTGGTACTCTTTTTCAGATCTCGTACCAGCAAAGGTTTTTTCTTCAGACTCAGGAGAATGAAGTACCATATTGCAGGATTTAGTCTTCGTTCCCTTAGTCTTCTTCTTGCGAGGATTTTTATGAGGAACTTTAAAACCCAATCCGAGAGTGGATTTCTGACTTTGAAATTGTAAAGAAAGTCGAATTCCTTTATCATAATTCAAGCCTTCTGCCTTTTGAAAGTCATAGCTCATCTTTTTCATGAGATGGACTGATTGCTGACTATACAAATGAGTAGGTAGCGGACTTTCAATAGATGGTTTAACAGAGAAAGAAGGAGCAGAGATCTCTGTAACCACAGGAGAAGAAGGAGGCATAGAGACTTCTGTAGAAGGAGGAATAGAAACCTCTGTAGCCACAAGAGAAGGAGGAATACTCGGGATAGAAGGAAAAATCCCTGTAGGAGCTTTCTCATAAGCAGCAAAGACATGTTGTGCCCTGTATAAGGGGACACTATTCATTACTAACCATTGCCGATGAGTAAGCTTGAGTTTGGTAGGAGGAGCCAAACTTGGAGGGCATATATTCAAACCCCTCAGTCTATCCTCCAAAGGAATGCCACCCCATAAATGATCCAAATCATCATGGTCTGGGGTTAAAACATGAGAAATAATGTTGCAGGTTTTAACTTTTTTACCTTTCTTGGATTTTGAAGTTTTACCTTTATTCTCCATTTCAGGCACTAAATCAGGGTGTACCCATATGATTTTACTATTTTTTAGTGTAAGAGGCAAAAGTCCTTCATTTTGCTCTCTGGCAAGCAGGATATTCACAATCTTCATCGTCGCCTTTGGAATTGGGACAATTCCATCCGGGACTTGCTGTGGAGGAAAACCTTCAAATTGAAGAGAAATTATATTGGTTGTGACCGTATGCTCATCGTTGGTTAAAGCGATGGCATTGGCATTTATCAGCTCCTGGATTTTCTTCTTCAAGACATAGCAAGCCTTGGTAGGATGATTTATGTATCTGTGATAGATACAATACTTGGAATTGTCGGTCAGATTTACCTCATTAGGTCTTTTCGGCTCTGGAATCTGGAGTTTGCCACTCTTTACCAGACATTAGAATATCCCAGGAATATCACTGTCATCGAAAGAGTATTCTTCTTTTGGCTTGGAAGACTCCTGATTATTCGACGTCATTTTGGGTTTTGAAAGATTAACCACTAAGGTTTCCTTCCCTTTTCCATTATGATTGCCGAAATTATTACCTGAAGAGTTTTTCTTCCCTTTGTCCTCTGAGACAAAGATCATCCCGTGTTCACGAGCCAACCTACCATTGGTCTCAGCTGAAACTGCTGCTATGATAAACGAGGCCCAATATGTGAATTGGGAACCCGTAAAGATAGCAATAGATGGTCGTAAATTCATCTTGCACGTATCGATCAGTGCTGAATCTGGCATGCCTGGAGGCATTTTCAAGGTAGCCTGTCGGAAGCGTCCTATAAACGTTCGAGTATCTTCTTTCTCCTTTTGCTTGATTTCTATTAGGGAGGACATATTCATGTCCATTCCTCCCTCACATAAACGGGAGACAAACATTGCTTTAAATTCGTCAAAAGACGATATGCAATTGTTGGGTAGACTGCGATACCAGTCGTAAGCTGAACCCGTCAAACACTCGATGAAAACTCGGGTAAGAAGAGCATCATTCTTCTGCAAATGTACAGTCATAATATCAAAGTAATTGATATATTGACTAGGAGATACCTTTCTATCAAATAACACCATGGATTGTGGCTTGAACTTTGGAGAAAAGGGCACATCGTTCCAATGAGGAGGATAAGGTTGCTTAATCCCTAACCTCTGGAGCTGATCCTTGTGCTTCAGAACTTCAAACTGTGCTTTTAGCTCTCACACTGCTTGAATAGCTTCGCTAGTTTGAGGAAGCACATTCGATTGAATAGTTGTTGGATGTATCGTGACCCCCACTGGAGGTGGTACATCTTCTGGAATGATAGGATCTGGAGATGCAGAATTTTGATTTATAGCAGGCTCCTGACTAAGATTATTCAAGGGTATATCAACCCCTTGACTATCTTGAGTTTGTGCTGCTACCTGCACCGGAGTTATCACTGCTGGCTGAGCAGTTTGCTAAGTCATTATTATTTGATGTATACTTTGCATCATAGTAAGCATGTCCTTCAGCGACTGCTCAGCTACAGAGAGACGTTGTTCTGTATTAGCAGTTGATATCTCTGGTTCATCCCCGATAGCATAGATTCAACCTCCCTTGAACATACATAAGGATTAGTATAGAGGTATGAATCAACACTATCAATTTCAGACTCCAAAGACTGGGTACCCCCAGCCTCTGAATCAGAAGTTTGCAACTGTCTTTGACTTCTCAAACGGGTATTCTGATATACTCCTTCGAAATTATCAAAAAATCGATTAAATTGTTGTTGACCAGGAGTCTGGGATGAATTACGTCTTGGACGTCGTCCTCTATTGGTATGAGATGCCATATGGACTGATGCATATGACAACTCTTGTTCTTGGTCATCAACTGATTGCTGAGGCACATTGTAGCCTAATCGATCAAAAGCTGACCGTTTAGAAGCCGAACATCAATACTTGATTACAATCTGGTGACACTCACAATGGTGATTTTCTTTGGAGAGTGTCACAGGAGATTTTCTGTCTTTACGCTTTTGTACAAGCAACTCACGTAAATCAGAAGAAGTGGAAGAAATAGTCTTCTTTATTATATTTGGGACAGAAAATCGTTTAGTCCCTCGAGTATAAAGAAGATTACTCGCTGTATTAGCAGAACCAAACAGAACGTTTTTACGCACCTGGAGTTGCGTGCATAAATTCTGAGATTTTTGTGCACAAAGGACTCCATCAGCGTTACGCGTAATTTGAAGGTTTGGTACCTTGCGTAAAGCAGTGTAAGAAGGTTGTTGGTAGAAAACCGAAGTTTTACCAACAATAGAATTTATGTTTTTGTACTGTATGCATGTAGGTAAATTCATTTAGATGCAGAGGTATCATTATGAATTTTATCTACTCTGTCACTGACAGGAGATTTACCTTTACGCGTAGAGCATAAAACATGAGTATCTGCCACGTCACAGACGTGAGATTTTCTTTTACGCATAGAGCGTAAAGCTTGTGTGTCTACCACGTCACAGACAGGAGACTGGTTTTTACGCACAGAGCGTAAAGTTTGATTTTTACGCACAGAGCGTAAAACTTGATTTTTACGCGCAGAGCGTAAAACTTGATTTTTTACGCGCAGAGCGTAAAACTTGAGAGTCTACCACGTCACCGACGGAAGACTGATGTTTATGCCCAGGGCGCATTACTGAAGTAGAGACAGCCTCGTCACCGACGGGAGTCTTCACAACAGGAGTAGGAAGGATTCCTTTACCTTCAGAGACAACAGAAAGATCTGATGATGGTTTGGACTTAGGAATCCAAACTTTTCGTGCCTTCTACGATTTCTGAACATTGGAGCAGCGAGTACTACCCCTAGTTCGGAGCATTTCTTCGTAGGCAGTCTGGTCGAAGTGCACAACCAGAGTCTTCTTTGTCAATCCGACCGACACATCATTATATTGAGCAATTGCCTTCTCGTCAGAGGAGAAGGTCGTTCCCAGCAGAGTCGCCATTTTGTTTCACTTAACAAAATGCCTAAAAATTGGCTTTTGAAATAAAACTAGAAAAAGTACAAAAAGTACAAATTGTTCTGGGAAGTATTGCTATGGAAGTCTGATCTGAGAGCGATCATTTTGTTCCGTGGACTATACGATGATGATGAAGAAAACTGCTTGAAGAAGACGAACAATTGGAAGAACTAAGTCACCGAAAAGGTATCGAGCAACGGCACTGATGGCACAGTCGAATGCTTTCTTGCTTTGCTTCACCCTGTTCTTGAGAAAAAGTTGAAGAAATGCTTCTGGGAATATCACTCTGAAAATATGAGTTTTCTCAGAATCTCCTCTCATGTATCTCTATTGATCTCTCTTTATATTGTCTGTATTGAAAATAAGTCTATTTATAGACTAAACCCTTTGTGCATAAAAAGCAACAAAATCGGGTCTCTACGCGAGTAACTGTCACCCACGATGTAAATCATCCTCTACGTACGTTGACACGTGTCCCATTACTTTAACAAAATGAGGAGAGCACGTACACACGTTCCTCGATAAGTATGGCATGAAAGCCACGTAAGAAAACCACGTTCTCATGTAGTCAGGAAAGCTCGGGCGTAAAAATGACCCAAAATATACTTCCTGCGTAAAGTAGCAAACTGGCGTAAAATAGCCCAAAATAAGCTTCTTGCGTAAAGTGGCTGAAAATAGCCTTGAGCGTAAAATTAGCTCAAATAAACTTTACGCGCAAAACAGCTTTGAGCGTAAAAAGCTCGAAATAGCTATCGTGCGTAAAAGAAACAGTTTATTGAGCGTAAAGTAGCCCATCTGCACACTAAACGACAAGTTTTGGGTTTAGTGTAAATCAAATCCTCTCGGCTTCTGTGCACTGTTCTTGTCAGAAAATCCTGCTGTCAGATCAAAAATTATGCTCAATAAATGCAGCCTGACAGCCTGTCCCTGGCATAAAGTGGAGGATAACTCTAGCGTAGAGAATAGCTTGCGTAAAGAGTAGCTCGCGTAGAGTAGCTTGCGTAGAGAGTAGCTCGCGTAGAGTAGCTTGCGTAGAGAATAGCTCGCGTAAAGTCTGAGTTTGACTTAGTTTGAATTGTGTAAAGTTCTCAAATTCTTTGACTTAGTCCATGATGCACTTTTTACGCTCCTACAGGCACCAAGAGAATCGTCCATGGCGCGGACATATAGTAAGAAGGGCTTCCCCATTTTTGGAGTTGCCAATACTGGAGGGCTTGTAAGATACGCCTTGATGTCGTCGAATGTACGTTGACATTGCTCAGTCCAGACGAAAGATACGCCTTTCTTCATGAGCTGGGTGAACGGTTGACACCTTTCAGAGAGGTTTGAAATGAATCGTCTGATGTAGGCTAGCCTTCCTTGTAGTTCAAGAATGGCCTTCACTTTCTTCGGGTCTAGATGTATACCCTTTGAAGTGATAACAAAACCAAGAAACTTGCCGCTGGAGACTCCCAGGAAAGACTTGGTTGGATTCATCTTGAGTTGGTGTGCACGCATTAGTTCGAATACCGTTTTCAAGTCTTGGAGGTGGTTGCCCTTGAGACGATTTTTGACTGCGATATCGTCTACATAGCACTCCACAGTTTTGCACAAATGATCGTAAAAAATTGTGTTCATGGCTCGCTGATATATTGCCCCTGCATTCGTCAATCTGAAGGGCATCACCGTATAGCAGTATACCCCCAACGGTGTTCGAAAAGATGTGTGCTTTTCGTCGTCAGTGAACATCTTGATTTGGTTGTTGCCTGAGAACCCATCCATGAAGGACATCCGCTCGAAGCCGCAAGTACTGTAGATCAGTAATTGGTAAAGAAAACTCGTCCTTCGGGCATGCAGAGTTCAGATCACGATAGTCGATACAGACTCGAACTCTACCGTTCTTCTTTATGACTGGAACGATGTTGGCAACCCAGTCTGGATGTTGTTCCTCGCGAATGAACCCACTGGCGATGAGCTTCTTGACTTCATTCTCGATGGCTTCCATGACGTCTGGTCGAAACCGTCGTTGTTGCTGCTTCACTGGCTTAGCTTTAGACGAAATATTCAGGCGGTGCATGGCAACTTTAGGGTCCAAGCCGGTCATATCTTTATAGCTCCATGCAAATACATCGATGTATTCCCTTATAAGCTGTATAAGAGATTGGCGCTCTTCGTCGGGTAAGCTTTTGCTGATGAAGATTGGTTTGAAGGATGCTTCATCTCCTAGATTGACTTGGATGACTTCGTCTTCGGTAGGTGGTTTACGTTGTTCGAAGCGCAGCTCCCACCTGGTGTCCATCTTTTGAGCCTATTGTTCGAGTTCGATTGATTGGACGTCATCTGTAATTTGGACAGCAGAAACCATGTTGACGGACAGAGTTGCTTTGAACATGTCGCCGATGCTAGAGTCTGAGTCCCAAAGGGAGGAATCAGAAGAGTGAGAACAACGATCTGCTTCATCATCTGATCTTTCGAGAGTTGTTGGAGGAGAGACATAGCCTAGACCAACGCCGTTTCGTTGATAGTAATTCTCGGGTTTGCCGGGAGGAGCAAAGTGTCGTATTGGCAACCATCTTCCTTGGCCGTAATTTAGCCCTTCGCCACTTTTGATGTCATATCCCATATTCTGGATGATATTCTTGGCCTGCCAACTATACCGAAAAAGTTGCATTTTTCCAGAGTCATAGTCAGCTTCTGTGTTGTGCTTGGAAGAAGTAGAGTCTGGAACGAACTTTCTCTCGCCAATTATACGACCGAAGATGATTAGTTCTTCATCCTTCTTTCTGGCTGGAACGATGAAGTAGAGGATATCTTCAGGGTAAACTTTCTCCCGCATGTGAGGTATTGTGACCGGCATACAGAGGTGTGGCCCTATGCCGTTCTCTAGAGCGTATATCGTATCTATGTATAAATTTACAGATTGATAGACATTAGAGTAATTCAAAGATAAACCATTACTAAGGAAATATGCAAGTTCTTCTTCAGGGATAAGATCATCCACTGAAGGTACATTATTCTGAGTATTGATATACTCATTGAGAGGATCATCATCTAGAAGAGGCACCATAGTCTTGGCCGAGTTCACCACGTAGGGTAATTCTTCAGGATTGGAGGGACAGGCATCAGTAGGTTCCTTCCTGGGTGTTTTGCTGAGAGTAATGGTCAATGGTTTGACCTTTTCCGGGTTCTTCTTTTTCACCCAGATTGTGAGAGACTTCGAAGTACTTTTTGGAGTAGTACGTCCTTTGACTCGGATAATCAGGGGACCATCATTGGGGGATGGAGTTGCTTCAGCTTCATTGTCAGCTTCGTTGCCGTCATCCTTGGGGGGTTGAGATTGGTAAAGTACCAAATCCCCGTAGTAAGCTTTGATTCCCTTGAAAGGATCGACATCGACAAACTCCGTCTTCACGACACCATTACTGTTGACGTACTTGAAGCACTGGTGAAGTGTAGAAGGAACGATCATGTTCTCATGTATCCATGGACGTCCCAACAAGACGTTGTAGGATACGTTGGCGTCGATCACATAGCAGGAAACCTCCGTTCGGAGATCACCGATCTGACATTTAAGACGGATCTTGCCTAGTGATGGCTTCGACCAGCATTGAAAGCCATGATGGTTGTGTTTGTTGCGGATAGCTTGTGCAGAGGGATTCCCAGCACTTGAAATAAACTTTTAGGAATAATGCTGAGGGAGGATCCTGGATCGATGTGCATGCGGTCCACTTTGATCGCCCCGATATACCCTGTATAGTACAGGGGTCTATTATGACGATTATTTTTTAGTAGCATATCCTCCTGTGAGAAGGTGATGTTGGGCACCACTTCCATAGTACTGTGGCAGTGAGGACAGGAGACAGTGTCTTCAGCGGGAGCTTTGACTTCAGCGAGGTAAGAGTCGGCATGTAGTAATGCCTCACTTAAGGCCTTCTGCGTTTCTTTGGAGAGTCGTAATAGATCGAACAGAGACAACCTGGCAGGTTTATTGGCTAGCTGAGCCAGTATGACAAAGTTGTAGGACCGATCCATGCCTTCGGAAGCTGGCGCCTTTAGAGATTTGTCAAACCGTGTCTCTTTCTGCTTAGCTTTGTCTGAAGTTGAAGGCTTGGATGGGCCGGCTTCTGAGCTTGTGGGGGCAGCAGGAGCTTGAGAAGGTAGTGCCTCTTCTTGTGCGGGATCGTACGTACAAAGATAAGTCTTCCCGGATCGCATCTCGCCGGATAGAACCTCGTAGATGGGGGAGGACACCATATGGCATGGCTTGAATTTCTTGCCCTTCTTCCTTGGGAGATGCTATCCCCTGCGTCCCTTCCTGGACAAGGTCCGGGTAGACCCACATGATCTCACCGCTTTCAGTTGTGAGTGGGACCATGGTCGAGTTGCGAGCTGGTGGTAGGTTGATGACTTCCATCGTCGCCTTGGGGATAAGGACCACGCTGTCTGGGACTTCTGTAGGAGGAAAGTTGCCAAACTGAAGAGAGATCATGTTAGCAGACACGACCTTGTCTTCAGCTTCGAGGTTGATCACTTGGCTGTCGATAAGCTGTTGTATTTTCTTCTTCAGGACGATGCAGTCCTTGGTGGAGTGATGCACGTACTAATGATAGAGACAAAACTTGGGATCATTGAGTTGGCTCGCCTCTGCAGGACGTCGTGGTGGAGGCAATATGAGCTTATTACCCTTTATGAGTGTGTGGAAGATGGTAATGTCATCGTCTTCTTCGAAGGAGAAGGTCTCCTTAGGCTTGTCGAAAGCGCCCTGAGAATTGGAAGCTCCTTTGGATGCGTCAACCTTCAGGACTTCTTTCTCTTTACCCCTACGAACAGTGATAGTTTGGGGATGCTTTCCCTTGTCTTCAGATTTGGGTGTCTTCAATCCCAGTAGTTCCAAGTTAGGGACGTCGTTTTCAGCAGCATCAGCGGCCCCAATAAAAGCGGGCCATGTATCATACTTATGTATACCTAGACAAAACTTCACTGTAGGAAAGAAGTTATGTCGACAAGTATCCATAAGTTCTGAGTCTGGTATGCCGAAGGGCATCTTCAGTACTAGCCGTCTGAAGCGTTCTATGAAAGCGATGACAGACTCAGTCCTCCTTTGCTTGGTCTCGATGAGGGTGGACATACTAACATGCATGCCACTCTCATAAAACCTGTTAAGGAACAACCTCTCCAAGTCTTTGAATGAATTGATACATCCGTCAGGCAGACTGCAGAACCATTCGAAGGCTACCCCCTGCAAGGTGCTAATAAACAGCTTCGACAGGAACAGATCGTCTCTGGGCAAGTGCAGAGTCTGCGTGTTGAAGTATGTCATGTGCTGACGAGGAGAAATCAAACTGTCGAATGAGTTCAGCGTCAGCGGCTTGTAGTTCGGAGGGCAAGTAGCGTTCTCCCACTCAGGAGGATACGGTTGAGATATCCCCATCTTCTGAAGCTTATCTTTATGCGAGATGGTGTCGAGGCGAGCGACTAGGGAATCAATTGCATCATGTTGATTGAGCATGTGTTGGGAAACGGCTGCTGAACGGTTGTCAGGTGCTGTTGGCGAAGGACCACCCCCAGCATTTGCAAGATGTGGAGAAGGCACAACAGAATGGTACTCCTTTTGTAGTGAAGGAGGGTTGTTACTGTGAGCCGGACTAGCGTGAGCTGAGATGTTTGGTTGAGGTGGAGGAACAGCCTCAGCAGCTTGAACCGCCATGATACTGGTAAGCATATCAATGATCTTGGCGAATGCTATTTTGAGACCCTCTAGCCGTTTACTAGTCTGATCACTGGCTTCTTCAGGTCTTTCTCCGTCCGTCATGTATGCAGATAGCATGCGAGGATGAACAGAGAAAGCAGTGCAACTAGTGCTGATACTGTTTGTCTTCGAGTGGACAAGTCCTTCATCTTCCAGTAGAGGAGGTAGATAGTCTCCATCGAATTCGGAGGGATCATCATCCTCTGGAAGGCTACCCCCAGTGTGGGGGTCATCTGCTTCGAATTCTGAGGGAATGCTACCCCCGGCTTGGGATTCTTCGTCTTCTGCACGGAATTACGCCTTTGACCGGGTGCGCATATAGACTCCTTCAGATGCGACAGCCTGTTGGCCATCTGTCGGTAGACTTCATCTTCTTCTTCTCATGGAACTGAGGGAGAAGGTTGGGTTGGTGGTCCACCATTTTTTGATTGGGGCTTCCGTAAGGAGGACCTCATGAAGCCATGTTGGATGAAACACATAGTGGCTTCTCGTCGTCAGAGAAGTACAGCCGCCGAAACACGGATTTTCTCTGGGGCACTCTTGTCACTTTGGAGCAGCAATAGTTGATAACAATATTGGTGCACAGAAGTGCACTATGAATTGTTATGTTCCCCCTCGCTTTACGCTTATGATTTATCATATTGCGCAAGTCAACGGAAGGGAGTTTTGTCTTACAACCCATGTTGCATGCATCGCCGAGCTTTTTATGCGGATTCATAAGAAGAGTAGGCGCATCCAGACTTAGTTCATGTGCAGGGGCAACCCCCACACCTAAGTTTTGTGATGTCCTTGAAGACAGCCTCGTGCTATACGCGTTGGGGCCTGTCCTTTTACTGTGGGCGCATAGGCCTTGGAGACTGGGTTTGGGCGCATGCTTCTTGACAGCATGTTTGGGTCGCCTTGATGTGGGCGCATAGTATGGATCCAGAGAACCTGGGCACATAGCCTTGGGAGCATGGCTCTGGATTCCCAGCCTGTTGAAGACAGAAGTGTTCTGGTTGGGGCTATGCGCCCAAGCACTCCCTTGGACGCATGGCTTCGGGCGCATACTTGGTGGAGCAGCGATGTTTTCTTCCAGTTTTGCCTTCCTCGTTTGCGAGCCTCACCGGATTTGGCTAGAGTGCCGTACGTCCCGATTATTGGCATCATAGTATTTTTCTCTGCCAAGTCTCGATTGTTGAACACTCTGTTGTTGGTTGTGGAGGACAGAAGTCACTGGGCTAGTAGAGCCCGGAATGGTGTGAGCTTTCTCCATTTGGGGGACTTCTGTGGCAGAGTCCTGCGCCCAGGTGACAGAGTCCTCCAGCTGTATATCTGCTATGACACTAGCAGGATATGCGCAGCAGGCCTTCGGAAGCCAAGTCTTGCGAGACTTGTTTGGCTTCGCTGATTTTGAGGGAGTAGAGCCGTCCCTCGAGTGCATCTCTTTGAACGCCTGCTGATCGAATTTTACGATCAGCATCTTCTGAGTACTCCCCACTTTGTCGGTATCGGATTGCGTCACCACCTTCTCGTCAGAGAAAAAGGTAGTCTCCAGCAGAGTCGCCATTTTTGTGGACACACACAAAAAAGAAGAAGAAAATGCTGTCTTTTTTTATTGGCACAAGGCACCACAAATCGAGTACGCCTGAGAGATCCTGCGCTGAGGATCCCCGAGTACAAAAAAGAATTCTGGGGAATGGGACGATGGAGATCGAGCGACAGTTGCTCCTTTACTCCGTTGACACTCCGATTACAAAAGTGGGAGAAAACCTAAAAAAATTGCTAACTCTCGGCTCACTAGCAAGAAGTGCAGCAATTTGGCTCTTGAAAATGCTCTCCGTTCTGTCCGTTTGAAGAGGGATGAAGCCCTCCTTTTATAGTCGTTCTTGAGCTGGAATGGTGTTATGTGCCCACATGAGGAAATACGCTAGTTTTCATGTGGGCGCATAGTCCTGCTTTGGGCGCATAGGACGTAGGCGCATACAGGCTACGAGATCGTGGGTTGGTCGTGGCCACATGTTTCGGTGCACGAATGCTCGTGGAGACTGACGTGGCCGTGTGCTTCGGTGCACGTGTTGATCATGGCTTTGACTGAGTCAGACTTGGGCGCATAGCCATGTCTCAGGCTATGCGCCCTCCTTCACTGGCTGGGCGCATGAAGTTGTACTGACTGGGCGCATGAGACTTCACTGACTGGGCGGATAGAGTTTCACTGGCTGGGCGCATGAGGTTCTACTAGCTGGGCGCATGAGGTTGCACCGGCTGGGCGCATGGAGTTCCACTGGCTTGGGCGCATGGAGTTCCACTGGCTGGACGCATGGAGTTCCGTTTGCTGAAAAAAATTTATGCTTCTACAGTATGATGTACTCTAACATGTGTCCATGTGTGTGTGTCTGTCTGTGTGTGTGTGTGTGTGTGTGTGTGTGTGTGTCCGTGGGAGAGAAGGAGGAGGAGGAGGAGGAAGGAGAGGAGTTAGGTTAGGGTTTACCTAAGGAAGAGGAGGAGGAGCTCGGATGGGGGGAGTAGGAGCTCGAGGAGGAGGAGCTCGACGGGGGGGGTAGGGGTCGCCGGGGGGGAGGGAGTCGCCGGGTGGGGAAGGGGTCGCCGTGGGGGGGAGGGAGTTGCCGGGGGGGGAGGGAGTTGCCAGGGAGGAGAGGGTCGCCGGGGGTCGAGGGGGTCGCCGGGGGGGGGGGGGAGAGGGTCGCCGGGGGTCGAGGCGGTCGCCGGGGGGGAGAAATTTTTTAGAAATTTTAGAAATTTTCGAGTGAGGGAAAAAAAGGAAACAGCGTGCCCTAAGTAAAACCTTTAGCGACGTCAAGAGGAGACGTCGCTAAACGTCGCTATATTTAAATAATTAGCGACGTGTAGCGACGACATTGCGACGCAGATGTCCATTTAATAAATTATTTTCGCTATTCGTCGCTAGTAGTCGCCACCAGCGACGAATAGCGACGTCAAATTGCCACGTCGCTAAATTCTCAAAAACTAGCGACGTCCTTTCATGGAGTCGCTAAATTCGTTACAATTTTGCCATATTTTGGTAGTGTCAGCTTTCAATGAGTTTTATTCATTTTCTACTGCAATTCAAAAACTCTCCACTTGCAACAAAAAATATTCACCTTCAATACACTTGTAAGGACTAATAAAACATCAAAATTATTGTAATATAAGTACAGATGTATTAAAAATATATTCAAAGTGGAACTTTCAATGCACTAAAAATTACCCAAACAGCGAAACTCTATTCAGTTTTAATGTACTTGCAATAAAAAGACCACTTTTATGTACTTAAAATCCTACAAAGCACCCATCTAAAGATTATCCTATGAGTTGAACATCAATGGAGTTTAATGATTTGTGAATTAAGTTTTTTGAGTTAACAATACACATTTTCTGAGTTTATTAACAAAAATTAAAATAAATTAAATACACAAAAATTATTTAACAAAATTTATTTAAATAAATAAATTCAAGTGAACTCATAAAAAATTAGCAAGAAAACTCTCAACTTTCAATGAGTTTTATTCATTTCCTGCTGCAGCACTCTTCATTTGCAACAAAAAATATTCACCTTCAATACACTTGTAAGGACTAATCAAACATCAAAATTATTGTAATATAAGTACAGATGCATTAAAAATATATTGAAAGTGAGACTTTCAATGTACTAAAAATTGCCCAAACAGCATAACTCTATTCAGTTTTAATGCACTTGCAATAAAAAAAAGACCACTTTTATGTACTTAAAACGCTACCAAGCACCCCTCTAAAGATTATCCTATGAGTTAAACATCAATGGAGCTTAATGATTTGTGAAATAAGTTTTTTGAGTTGATAATACAAATTTTTTGAGTTAATTAACAAAAATTAAAATAAATTAAATACACAAAAATTAATTTAACAAAAAAATAATTAACAAATTTTATTCAAATAAATAAATTCAATTGAATTAATAAAAAAAAAAGCAAGAAAACTCTCAGCTTTCAATGAGTTTTATTCATTTTCTACTGCAACTCAAAAACCCTCCACTTGCAACAAAAAATATTCACTTTCAATACACTTGTAACGACTAATCAAATATCAAAATTATTGTAATATAAGTACAGATGCATTAAAAATATATTGAAAGTGGGACTTTCAATACACTAAAAATTACCCAAACAGCGAAACTCTATTCAGTGTTAATGCACTTGCAATATATAAAAAAAGACCACTTTTATGTACTTAAAACGCTACCAAGCACCCCTCTAAAGATTATCCTATGAGTTGAACATCAATGGAGCTTAATGATTTGTGAAATAAGTTTTTTTGAGTTGATAATACAAATTTTTTGAATTAATTAACAAAAATTAAAATAAATTAAATACATAAATATTTATTTAACAAAAAAATAATTAACAAATTTTGTTTAAATAAATAAATTCAATTGAATTAATAAAAAAAATAGCAAGAAAACTCTCAGCTTTCAATGAGTTTTATTCATTTTCTACTGCAACTCAAAAACTCTCCACTTGTAACAAAAAATATAAACTTTCAATACACTTGTAAAGACTAACCAAACATCAAATTATTGTAATTTAAGTACAGATGCATTAAATATATTGAAAGTGGGACTTTCAATGCACTAACAATTACCCAAACAGCGAAACTGTATTCAATTTGAATGCACTTGCAATAAAAATGCCATTTTTATGTACTTACAAGCTACCAAGCACTCCTCTAAAGATTATCCTATAAGTTGAACAATGGAGCTTAGGCCATCTCCAACCCAAGCCCTCAAACCTCAAATTGAGGGAATCCCCTCAAAATCCATCTTCAACCAAGCCTAAAATTGAGGGAATTTTGTCAAATTTTTTGAGGGAAGGAGGATGAATCCTCAAATTTGAGAGAAGAGAGAAAAAATCATCAAATTTGAGGATCCACTATTCATGACCATTTTGTCCTCCAAGTTGTAGTTAATTACTAATATATTCTATATTTGTTAAACACTAAACTTAGTTAACTTACCATTTATAATTATAAATAATATATACTATTAAAATATTTTTGTTGAGATCTTCAAATAGAATATAATATTGAATATATTTGTAGTATTTTTTTTATTAGATTCATTTGATTAATAAAATAATATATAAATTATTTGGCAGAAATTAATAGAATAACATCAAACTTTCAAAAATTAAAATATAAACATAAACAAGTACATCAAAATTTAAAATAACACAACCAATAACATAATATTAAATAATATAATATTATATATAAATATTATAAAATAACATTACTGTATATGATTATATTAAATAGTTGTATAAATATAAATAATATAATATTATTAAATAATATAATATTTTCTCTGTAAATAATATTAGTAATATAATATTAATGTATATGATTATATTAAATAGTTGTGAGAAAATAAATTTATGTAGAAATAAATAATAGTTATTTATTATTTGAGGATTGATGAGTTGGAGATGTAAAATTTTGGGAATAACATTACATGAGAATTATTATTTTGTAGTTCTCAAATTGAGAGAATTTTTTTAGGATAGGTTGGAGATAGCCGATTTGTGAAATAAGTTTTTTGAGTTGACAAATACATACTTATAAAAGAACTCCCTAGTACTTGGTATGAATCTAAACTTCAAATCATCCTACATTTATGGGCAAGATTACGTGCCAACAGTATAGGCAAATCACATCATGACAAAACCCATACGATTGTGTGGGAATTAAAGCTTTGCGGAAACGAGCTTTGCTATGCCTACAACCAATATTTACAATCCCTTTACAACATGCCACGTGTCGGGCTTCAATTGGAGGAGGAAGTGAAATGGTGGAGTCGGGTGGAGCCCATGTAGCAGGGGGGTTAGAGGGGTGGTAGGACCCGGTGGAACCCATGTGTAAGGGATAGAGAGAGTGGTTGTAAGAAGGTTGTAAGAAGTTGGTTGTAGACTTAGCATTTTCCTTGCGGAAACTAGGATCAACATATAGAGCAATGCTATGCCTACAACCAAATTCTTACAACTCCTTTACTCTCGCCACGTGTCGGGTTTCGATTGGAGGAGAGGAGTAAGTGGTGGGGTAGGATGGAGCCCATGTAGCAGGAGGGTGTGAGGGGTGGTGGAATTCGGTGGGATCCATGTGTAAGGGGTTGGTAAGTGAGGTTGTAAAAAGGTTGTAAGAATTTGATAGTAAACTTAGTATTATTGTCAACATATATACTTGATCTTGAGGAGGTTTTGAGAGGAGTGCTTCACCAATCACCATCCATGCATTTGCAAAGAGTGTAGATAGTGTCGTTTTCACGAGTTCAAACTTTGAAAGCCGTTAATAAATTTGTGGTCATGTCTTCATTGACGAACGTGTACTCTCAAGCCTCAATAGAAGAGTTGACACAATCAATTCAGTTCGAAAGGACAGCCCCAATGCCCACCTTGGGGTTAACGTGTGTGTTAAGGAAGATCACCACCAGCCAGCTTCACCAACGGACCAGCTACCAATAATAAATTCACACTACTGCACATTAAAGCCTATGAAAGCCTATTTGGATGAAAAATAAGAAAGTATATATAGGCTAATTTGCAAATTGATATCTTCCACTTTTTTTTTTCAACACTATACACAAGGTACTGTTTGGAAAGAAAAAAAAAAAAAAATAGGAAGAAAGAAAAAGTTGAGGGAAAAGTGAGAGAAAAATTAAAAGTGATAGTGTTCGGAAAGAAAGAGGAAAAAATGGAGGAGAAAAATTTGAGAGGAAAAAGTAGGTGGGTTCCACTGAAAAAAAAAAATTCTCCCAAATGTGGGAGAAAAATGGAGAGAGATGAGAGGAATTTGAGTGAATTTACTCCATCACCCCTCATAAAGATAATAATAAATTATCATTTGAGAATAACAATGACTAAATAGTAATTGTATCTCTATCCCTAAATAAATAAAAAATTATTTTTAAACTTTTCCTTCCTTTGAAATTAGTTTTTTTTCATTGATTTCTTTTCGATGTATGAAAATGCCAAAAAATTGGAAAAGAAAGTGATTACTTTAACATGGAAAAGTGATTTCTTGCTTGGATGGATGGAATTATATTTTTTTTCTAATTTTTCTTCCATTGGAAATCACTTTCCTTTCCTCCTCAATTCCTTTGGCACCCGAACATAGGAAAGTAATCAATTTTCTTTTCCAACCCGAAGATTCCGCGAACCAAACGAGGCTTAAACTCCTAAGCTTTTTTACTCAACAACTTAATACTATCAACTATTAAAATTTTGTTAACTTGGTACACTAAAAAAAAATTCTAAAATTACTCCAACCCTCCTATCTCCGGTGATGGCGGGGGAGAGAGGGGGGTGGCAGCGTTATGAGAAGAGGGGCGCATGAGACGGCAGCCGGGAGCGGCCCGTGGGAGGAGGAGGAGAAGGAGGAGGAGGGGGGTGGGGTGTAGCCCGGGGAGCTGTGGGAGGAGGGGGCCGTGGGTGGGGACAGCCGATGAAGAAATTCTTGGATGGTCCGGTTTCACCACGTGGCAACGGTGAATGGTAAGCCTGCCCACTAATTTCTTGACATTTGACATAATCCATTATATCACTACATTTCTCTTATTTTTTTTTTTTACTGTTTTGAAAGAAAAAAAAAATCTATTTTTTTCTAATGATATGCCAAGTGAATTTCTATATATTAAATATATTTTTTTACAAAATTTTGAAATTTTTTATGCCAAAATATTATGCCAAGTGTCAAAAAATTAGTGGTCGGGCTCACCATTCACCATCTCCATGTGGTGAGCCCGGACCACACAATAATTTCTCCAGCCGATGGGGGAGAGAGGGAGGGGGGCAAGGGTAGTTTTGACAATTTTTTTAGGGTCTGCTTTGCCATTATAGAGGTAGCAGTTTCGAGGTATTTTTAGAGTACCGGTTATGAGCAGTTATGAGGGGTCCAATTTTGGATAGTTTTTAAGTAGTGACTTTTAAACCAGTTCTATACATGCTTGGTATACGTAATTTACTAACGAGCGGTTCTGAAAGTTTTTTACACGAATAAAATTAAATTGGGAAGGCTATCAGTAGTTATAGTTATATATTCTTTGTGAGGATATAAATGGAATAAAATAATAAAGTTGTTCAAAATCTATCGATTTGGTGTGTTTATAAAACCACTCAAAATTACATTATACCGACTTTTGGGAGTTTTTTGAGCCGACTAAAACTAGTGCCTCAAAAAAATTAACAAGTAGGAGTTTCATAAACAATCGATTCAGAAACACTCTAGAACCGGTAAAAATACCGTTACCAAGCAGACCATTAGGGCATCAAGTTGATGCATATAAAAGTTTATTAGGCTTAATTGCAACTTGAACCCTCAACTATTTCAGTTTTTCAACTTAATATTCTAAATTTGTTTACTCAACAACTTGATACCATTAACTATTGAATATTTTCAAATGCATACCCTAAAATAAAATAAAAAAATATGAAACTAATGCTTGTCCCCTCTCTCCCCTGTCTCTCTTCGGCGATGCACCCCCTCCTTCTCCGACGGTGCCCTCTCTCTCTCTCTCTCTCTCTCTTCGACGATCGATGCCCCCCGCCTCCTCCGGAGGTGCATCAATGCACCCCCCCCCCCCCCCCCTTCCCGCCTCCTCTTGCGGTGCGCGACAGTAAGGGGTGGGAGGAGGGGGGAGGGGCGAAGAAGAAATAGGAGAAGAGTATTTTCGGAAGAAAAAAAAAATCAGGGTATCAAATTGTGAAAAGAAAAGTTTAGGGTATTAAGTTAAAAAATAGTGATAGTTGAAGGATTATTTTTTTATCAAGTTGCAATTAAGCCAAGATTTTAAGTTGAAACTAAAATAGTTGAGGGTATCGTCAACTTGAAGTTAAGCCAAATATGCATGTAGAGTGAGAAAGTACTTTGTATATTTATTTAATTTTTATTCTAATTATTGTCCAATATTCTAGTTTAATGTTTGAATTATGATAATTTGTACTTTGCAAGGCGAGAAAGTAAATAATTTTATTAAATTATAGTAATTACCATTTAATTGTTAAAAATATAATAGCTTTATTGAATAATAATAATAATAATAATAATAATAATAATAATTTTATTTTAATAATATTTAGTTATTAAGAAATTAATAAAAATAAGTAATACTAATGTTTTCTTTAGCTTTTAACTAGTTGGTATTAAATAATATTTTATTTTATTTTCTTTTAATTAGTATTAAATAATATTAATATCTTAAAAAGAAAGAAAGAAATAGTCACTTTCCTGCACATCTTAATTAAATTGGTCGTAAGTGGAAAACCATTTCTTTTGTATAAGATAAGAAAGGACATGGAGTAAAAAGTAAGGAGCCAAGTTCATCTCTCCAGTTCTATGGAGTTAAAAAAAAAAAAATGGAGAAATGACATCAAAAGGTTTGACGACGAAGAATAGTCGAGAGACAAGCGATGAGAATTAATTTCAGAAAAATAGTAAAAAAAAAAAAAGTGATAGTCACTGATAAAGATAAAACATTACTTGTTAGACATCACAATTTTGACAATTTTGATAATATAAAAACCATCAAAAAAATTTAGCTGTTTTGTACATATGCAGGATTTTCAAAAAAAAAATAAAAATAATAATAATAATTAATATTGCCAAAACTAAATTGGCATAGGAGACAAACAAAATTTTGGTACTCACAAGTGAATAATCTAGATATAAGGGACTTGTAAAAGAAGTATCCACATCCTTGATTTGTGTGAGATATCTTTCTGGGTTTGGTTTGTTCTCCTTTCCTTAATCCATTTTGTCTGTCTCTGCAAAGAGTGTTGTCAGAACTGGCAGAGGGGATGATGAAAATTCCTGGAGGGAAAAGAATGATGAATGGAGAAGGACAAGCAATCCCTGTCAGGCCCAATCCCCTCCCTCCCATTTATTAAATACTCTTCTTTTTTCTTCTCTCTCTCTCTCCTCTCCTCTCCTCATTCCTCTTTGTTATTTATTTATTCAATAGTGTCATAATTTTAGTTGGACCAAGGAATAGAGAAAATAGTAGGCATTGTTCCTTTGTTTGGAGAAGCAGACAGCATTGAATAGGAGGGGGAAGGACTGTTGTGCAGTGCTGTCATGCATGTTTTGAGCTAATGCATGGGAAGGAGAGGAGAGGAGGGAAAAAGTGTTCAAAGATGAATGTTGGGTACTTGCTGTGCACCATTTATTATTATTATTATTATTTTGAAGCAATGCACCATTTATTATTCGATTTGGCCTTTGTACTAGTTAGTACTTACTACTACACCCATTCTAGTACTATCTCTCTCATCTTTTCCTTCCCATAAATGCAAATGTTATGATATTTGTATTCTCTTTAAATACAACAAAGTATAGATGCCCCTACCTACCTGGTTACCCATACTAATAATACTTAACCACCTATACAAAATTTCGAATCTAAGACTTTACTTGATGAATTTTGTTAACATGTGCTCTAAGATCTCGTTTGGTTCACGGAAGAGAAATCAATTCTACGGTAATTTCTATGGGAATGGAAAAGTAGAATTTTTATCAAATTTTTTTTTCCTATGTTTGGTAAAACAAGAAAAACATTTAAGACAAAATATTTGATTTTTTTCCTTCTAGTGTTTGATTGGTGTAGGAAAGGAAAGAAAAAAAAAATTGTTCTAATAGTATCCAATGTCAACATAATTATAATCAATATAATACAAAGAGTTCATTGTTAAAAATTTAAATAGGCAATAATTCAGGGCTATTTTTGTCACAATGTTTGGTAATTAATGCTGAAAAAGGAGGAGGAAAAATGAATCTTATGGATCTTGATAGGAACCATTTTTTCTCCTATTTTTCTACATCCCAGAAAATACTTTCCAAGTTTGTGGATACCAAATAAAGAAAAGGAACAAGTTTCCTTTCCGAATATCTAATATGCATAACATTTTGTTTTAAAAATAGTTAATACATAACATTTTGTTTTAAAAATTATAATCAATATCTAATATGCATAACATATTAAAGATAGTTAATACATAACATTTAAAAAAAAAAATTATAATCAATATCTAATATGCATTAAAAAATTAACTTTTTGTATTCAATTATCGAGACCAAATAAAATAAATTTTCAATGTAGAACTTTCTTTTGGCACTAAATCTTGATAACATTTTCAATACAATTTTTTTTTTCAATGCTTATTAGATGATGATTACAATTTTCACAACAAAATATTATATATTAACTATCCTTAACATGTACTGCCCTTAGGGCACATGTTAACAAAACCCTTGATATAAGTTTTTGTTATATATTTATTGTTCGTTGATTCATGAGATGAAGAAAAATAATAATAAACTACAGAAGTGTACCTGAATCCATTGATTGGTTCGATGGATCTTGAATCAGATGTCTTTTTATGGGGTTCGATCTTCCAACTCGCTACGAACTTTAATAACAAAGATGAAATATTTGTTCCTCTCTCTGTTGATGGGGATGCATAAGAGAATAGAGAAAATTCTCTCTTTTTGTGGCCGTATGAGTTAATAAATACAAGCACACACACACACACACACACACACACACACACACACATATATATATATATATATATATATATATATATATATATATATATATATATATATATATATATATATATATATATATATATATATATATATATTGATATTTTGATATTTCTAATTTGGCCCTTCATCAAATTATATTTATCTCTGGTATCTATACATTATTACCATGACAATTATACCCTCAAGCCAATTTTTCAAATAGACCACTTTAATTTGGCTTAATTATTTAGATTGTCCAACACAATTAATTTTACATGTGTGGCCCCTATTATTGAATAATTCCAACAATCTCACACTGGATCACATATGTAACCTTATAATTGTGTTAATCTTAATGAGATCATAAATTGTCATCTTAATCCTTAGGGTATATCCGAACAATCTCGTCTATTAACCATATCAACATAGGATCAAATCGGCCTTCGTCACATTTAGTGTAACTAAACCATCAATGGTCACATATACCAATACCGACGAAATTACTGACGCCTAAGAAAAATATCGCTAAAATAAAGGAATTTA
The DNA here is from genome assembly GCA_029216955.1 of Iris pallida. NCBI lineage: Eukaryota > Viridiplantae > Streptophyta > Magnoliopsida > Asparagales > Iridaceae > Iris > Iris pallida. The sequence continues at coordinate 9,091,628 of JANAVB010033012.1, read as the reverse complement.
GCGACGCATAAAAAAGACGTCGCAGGACGTCACTGTTAGCGACGATCAGCGACATCCTGCGACGTCTTTTAAGTTAAAAAAAATAACGTTGCTGATAAGTCGGTAGATGTCACGTCCCAGAACCAGAATACTGGAGAGCGGGGGAATAACTCAGCCAGCTACGTATTACGGGTAGATGAATACCGTATAATACGATCAATGCTGTCTAAAAGACAAGGAGGTGCATACTACATGAAAGTCTCACTATGGTCATTTCACATCTATTGTCTCAATCATTCAAATAAGAAATAGAAATAGAGAACATGTAAGATAAAGCAGTAAGGCGTCCCAAACGCTCAGTCAAAATGTTCTTGATATCTGGCTTTACAAAACATAGCCAGATGATATAGCAAAGTGTGCACAATTGTTATCAGCTGTAGTCTGACTTAATTACAATTATGTAAAAGTAGGTACAAGACAATCCGACTAACATGTCGGTGCCAAACGACAAAGTATAAAGTAGATAACAAAACGGGCGAGGAAGTAAGAAATCCACTCGAGTCCTCCTGCGATCATCCCTCTAGTGTTGACCATCTTGGAGGTAGAAGTAAGCTGGATCCTCGGGGACTGGCTCTAAATCTGGCCATGCAAAACCAGAGAGGTTAGACCTCTAATAGCAAGTACCACAAGGACGCACGACATGAGAACTAAAACCAGTAATGAGAAATATGATAAATAGATCTCTGCTATCTACTAGGACTCACACAACATTACGACACTTCGAACCAACCTCCCAACCAAACAAGGACAGAAGTTGGCCCGTCATGTCCTGACATTCTGATCATCTCAGTTAAGTAACAGAGTAGGTACAGTGTGCAAACAAATCAATTTTAACGGCCATACAACTACTACGGCTTGCTATTGTGAGTCCCAAGTTATCCTGGTTTTATGTAATGAGGATTCCTCAATTCTGACTATGAACAAGCAAGACTAGTCTATCCAGTCAATCAATTGCGCCAATCATGAATTAGACGAGTCCCAGCGGGACGTCCGTCATCAATATACAATAATTAATATAATATAAGCAGATACCGCATCCTGCCCGTGTGGCAGGTTTGCAGTATCTGTGGGAACCAGCCGGCCTGTTGGGCACTTAATAGTCTCCAAGAGGGCTGCCATGTAAGAACTCGGGAATCCATTCTCTCCATGCAATCATTATTTTATTTAGCTTAATAGTCTCTACGTTAAGTGAAGTACCATGCCGTGGATCATGGTTATTCAGAATGAGTACTTTCGTACGGGGTACGATATGCACAACTCTACAATAATACCAGTACGGTCAGGTTGTAGGTCTTACATAGCGTAATGCAACAATCAAAACTAACTACGGAGTAATCATGCCTTGACCATAAAGTACACATGCTTCTTTGGTAAGATAAATAAATAATAACTGAATTGAAGCCTGCATGTGCCTGTATACCAAGATTCGGGATTAGCCAGTCGATTTCAATAGTTCATAATTAATATGAATGTGTCTCATTCATTCAATTTAATAAGACGACTAGCCAGTCTCTTAGTTCCAACTAGGAACGCATGATCAATTATTAGTCAAGGTCACAATCATTATCATTGGTGACAAGGCATGAAAGTCAACTAGTATTCAGTGGGGTCGAGTCTACAACTCTCAGGATTTAATTCCAGTTAATCGGGGTATCTATAACCCAATTCACGACACATAGTACATCCTACGTAACAATCTATATTTAACAAAAGTATTAACATATCATGATTATATCAAGTTTATGCAAAAATGCGTAAGGATATAAAATGGACGTTAAACATCTAATAAGATATCAATATACAGGGCTATAGAAGATCCAGGATAAGCAGGCTACGCTCATGTCAGCCTACGCTCAAGTCAGCGTACGCTCAGGTTAAGCTACGCTCAAGTCAAGTCAAGCTAGCGTATGGAAGTCATACGCTCAAGTCGAGCTAGCGTATGGAAGTCATACGCTCAAGTCGAGCTAGCGTATGGAAGTCATACGCTCAAGTCATGCTAGCGTATGGACTCCATACGACTCCTCTCTATCCAAGCCAGCGTACGCAAGTCATACACTCACAAAAAAGCAGCGTATGAACTCCATACGACTCCTTTCTATCCAAGCCAGCGTACGCAAGTCATACGCTCCCAAAAAAGCAGCGTATGAACTCCATACGACTCCTTTCTATCCAAGCCAGCGTACGCAAGTCATACGCTCCCAAAAAAGCAGCGTATGAACTCCATACGACTCCTTTCTATCCAAGCCAGCGTACGCAAGTCATACGCTCCCAAAAAAGCAGCGTATGAACTCCATACGACTCCTTTCTATCCAAGCCAGCGTATGTACTCCATACGCTTCCTCTTCAAGGTAGCATATGCAAGACATACGCCGCCAAAAGGCAGCGTATGAGGACTACACTGTGCTAAAGAGCGCATGCAGCTCAGTGGCGTAAGCTACAAAGCTCGCACACTGCTCACTGTCTTCTCCAATCAGCAAGAACTCCATGGTTTGAACCCAAAGCTTCAAATCCATAACTTGGTCAAAATAAGTCCGAATCCAACTTTGCAAAGGTCAAAATTGGGTAGAATAAAATTCTCTACAACATAGAACCATCAAAACTTGAAAACAAAGAAGTTTGATAGATCAAAACTACCAAAATCCGAAAATAACTAATTTCTAGATCTACTAAAAATAAAACGTCAAAACGAGAAATGCCAAGTTCTAAACTCTCTTAGAATCACAAGGGAAAGAGAATGGAACCATAAAAATGGGTCCTCATGAAGAAGCAAGATGTACTTGCCTATGTGTTTGGTAGGTGGAGAGAGTAATGAGGAAGAAGAAGAGTAATGGTGAGGGAAAAATAATGAAGAGAGAGAAAGGGGGGTTGGCTTTAAATGAAAAGGTGGTGGTAGGTAGGGGTGTTAGGTTTGGTTCATGATGAACCAACTAACTAAACCAAACCAAGCCGAACCCAAGTCTAGCTAAAGCAGAGAAATAAAAGCAGAAAGTAAAATGCAGAAAATTAATTGCAGAAATTTAATTAACATGAATTTAAAGAGATTTAAATATGAAACATTACATGATAAATATTTAAATAAATATATTAAAGCAGTACATGGACTAAAAATACGTATACTGGGAACGGGGAGTGACATCTCTACCCTCCTTAGAAAAATTTCGTCCTCGAAATTTCAAATCCAAGCATGATAGGAATATCAAGGCCAAACTAGTACAAGCAATTTAAGCAAGCAATTATTTTACAATGTCCATAGCAAGTAACATATCTATATTTATCAATCTACGATATCAATTAATTTTATCCATGGGGCGACTAGCATGCGGAGTTAAGACAATCAAGGTACACGGGAAGAAATATACCTTGTGAGTCAAACAGATGTGGATACCGTGATCGGATATCATCCTCACGTTCCCACGTTGACTCTCCTAATGAGTGATGACCCCAAGCAACCCGGACAAGGTTAATTGTTCGGTTCTTGAGTATCTTCTCTCTTCGGTCCAAGATGGAAACAGGCTGCTCCTCGTAAGACAGGTTGGTACCAACAACCAGTTCGGAATGATCGAGGATATGGCTTGGGTCCGATACATACCTTCGTAACTGAGATACATGAAACACATCATGCACCTCTCGTAACGAAGGTGGAAGGGACAAACGATAAGCAACATCGCCTACCCTATCAAGAATAACGAATGGTCCCACGTATCGCGGACTCAACTTCCCGCGAACGCCAAATCTAATGACCCCACGGGTAGGTGAGATCCGTAAGAATACGTGGTCCCCAACAGAAAACTCTAGCGACCTACGATGCTGGTCCGCCCAATGACGATGTCGATCCTGCGCAACTCGAAGTCGCTCTCTAATTCCTTTAACCAATTCAACTGTCTGGACAATCATTTATGGGCCTAGCATCTTCCTCTCCCCGATATCATCCCATGCTAGTGGCGACCTACACTTCTTACCATATAGTGCTTCAAATGGCGCCATCTGGATACTGGCTTGATAAATGTTGTTATATGAAAACTCAACTAAGTGCAGGTGGCCTTCCCAAGATCCTCCAAAATCTAGGGTGCAAGCTCGTAACATATCTTCTAAAGTCTGAATTGTCCTTTCTGATTGGCCGTCCTTCTGCGGATGGTAAGCCGTACTAAATTTTAACTTGGTGTCCAGACTATGATGTAAGTTCTTCCAGAAATGTGACGTGAAACGGGTATCTCTGTCTGACACAATACTGACAGGGACTCCATGCTGCCTGACTATCTGCTACATGTACAACTCCGCCAACTTTTCTGTAGATTGCCCTACTCTGAAAGGAAGAAAGTGTGCTACCTTTGTTAGCCGGTCCACTATCACCCAAATAGCATCTTTACCACTTGGTGATCTCGGTAAACCGGTCACAAAGTCCATTGTGATGTGTTCCCACTTCCATTCCGGGATAGGAAGCGGTTGTAATAATCCAGCTGGCCTCTGCTGTTCTGCCTTTACTTGTTGACATATCAAGCAACGGGAAACAAACCTAGCTATCTCCCTCTTCATCCCGTTCCATCAGAAGTGCTGCTTGATATCTTGGTACATCTTGGTCCCTCCAAGATGTATAGAATACTGAGAACTGTGAGCTTCTGTCATTACTTCTTGTCTGATATCTCCACTAGGTACACATAGACGCGATCCAAATCTAAGGGTACCATCTTCATGAACTTGCATCTCTTTTCTGAGTCCTGACTCACATTCTGCCCTAAGCTTCTGAATCCTTGGGTCCTGTGCCTGGGCTGCCTTGATCCTGCCTACCAAGTCGGATTGAACTTGTAGACTTGCCAGAACTCCTACATTATTAGGAAGTATAACTTCGATGTCCATCTCCTGAAGGTCTTCTAAGATGTGCTTCTGCGTTGTCAACATAAATGCGCCGCCTCTTCTGCTGAGAGCGTCTGCTACCATATTAGCCTTACCTGGATGATACTGAAGCTCCACGTCATAATCCTTGATCAGCTCTAACCATCTTCTCTGCCTCATGTTCAGCTCCTTCTGAGTAAAGATGTACTTCAGACTTTTGTGGTCTGTGTACATGTCCACTCGGTCACCATATAAGTAATGCCTCCATAACTTCAAAGCAAATACTACTGCCGCCAACTCCAAATCATGAGTTGGATAATTCTTCTCGTGGTCTCGAAGTTGCCTAGATGCATACGCTATCACCTTTCCATGTTGCATAAGGACACATCCAAGTCCTTTACCTGACGTATCACAATATACCATAAAACCTCCGAGCCCAATTGGTAATGTAAGGATAGGCGCTGATATCAACTTCTGCTTCAGATTCTCAAATGATGCCTGGCATTCTGCTGACCAGACGAATGGTACATCCTTTCGTGTCAAGCGGGTCATGGGTGCTGAAAGCCTCGCAAAGTCTGATACAAACCTTCTGTAATATCCTGCCAATCCCAAGAAACTCCGTACATCAGCTACGGTCTTGGGTACTGGCCAACTCTCTACTGCTTCTACCTTCTTGGGATCCACTGCTACTCCAGCTCCTGATATGATGTGACCCAGAAATGAAATATGATCCGTCCAGAACTCACACTTGCTGAGCTTGGCATACAACTGGTTCTCTCTCAAAACCTGCAATACTTTCCTGAGGTGGTCTTCATGCTCCTCTTCACTAGCAGAATATACGAGAATGTCGTCGAGAAACACCATGACAAACTGATCTAAATATGGCATAAAGATGCGATTCATCAAATCCATGAATATAGCTGGAGCATTGGTTAAACCAAACGGCATTACTAAAAATTTATAATGTCCATACTTCGACCTGAATGCTGTCTTGGGAATGTCTTCCTTTCGAACCCTCACTTAATGGTACCCTGAACGAAGATCTATCTTGGAGAAAACTCTAGCCCTGCTCAACTGATCAAACAAGTCGTCGATCCTTGGTAGTGGGTACTTGTTCTTCACTGTCGTCGCGTTAAGCTTCCTGTAATCGATGCATAATCTGGATGATCCATCCTTCTTTTCCACAAGTACCACTGGTGCTGCCCATGGTGATATGCTAGCTTGGATAAACTTCTTCTCCTTCAATTCCTCTATGTGCTGATACACCTTGGCCTGCTCCGAATCTGCCATTCTATAAACCCGATCTGATATGGGTTTAGTTCCAGGTGCCAATTCTATGCTGAACTCAATATCTCTAACCGGTGGTAGACCTGGAAGTTCTTCGGGAAATACGTCTAGAAATTCTTCAACTACCTTCGGAACTTGAACTTCTTCCATTGCTGTTATTACTCCCTGCTCTTGCTGAGTTGCCTCTGATCTGACTAAGGTGAACCTCTTCATGCCTAGAATATCAAAAGATGCACTCTCACTACGACAATCTATTGTGCATGACTGTCTTTCAGCCAGTCCATGCCTAAGATAACGTCAAAATTTCCAACAGGAAATTCTATCAACCGGGCGGGTAAGGAATGCTCACAAACTACAACACTACACGCTAGAATAACTCTACTAACTCCTACGAGCCCATTGCCAGTGAGTATATTCAACCTCCCTGGCAATGCCTCGAACTCCATTCCTAGCCGTATCGCAAATTGTGCAGATATAAACGAGTGTGATGCTCCCGAATCAAACAATGCTACTGCGGGATATGAGGCGACGAGAATGTTACCTGCCACAACATCTCCCGATGCTAATGCCTCCTTCAAGGACAGTGTGAATGCCTGCCCTCGACCTCCTTGCTGGTTCCCATGCTGCGGCCTAGCCTGGTGCTGCTGCTGGCCCCTTCCTTGATGATGCTGGGGTGGTCTATGCTGGTGTTGCTGTATCGGCGGTCCCTGCTGCCGATACATCTGAGCCTGTGGCATTAACGGACGCTGGGCCAATGGTCTCACTGCCACTGCTGGTCCTCGATACTGCCCTGCCCCTGGTGCTGGCAGAGCAGGAAACTGCTGCCCTGGTCCTCCTGACCTCGAATTCATGGAACATGTGGTAACTCGATGGTCTGGATTTCCACATATCAGACACAGTCCGTTTAATGCCCGACACACATCTCTAGTGTGCCCCATCTTCCCGTAATAAGTACATCCCGCTGGGGGTTGCTGGTTCTTCTTCTGTTGCTGCTGCTGCCTTGGTGGTGGTGCTGGCCCTCGCATTGCCACATCGTGAATGCGAATGCCAAGGGATGGTGCTGTTGTTCGGGGCGCTGCTCCCCCTCCTCCTTCAATTTGACTGTGAGATCTCTTCTGACCTCCAGTCCTTACTGTGATCCTCTGAATGGTGATCACATGCCTTCGGGTTACCGTCAATATCTCATCAAAAGTCTGGTAATTGTGCCCTTCTATCAATTGCAAGAGCTCGAGATGAAACCCTTGCTGAAATCTCATCGCCCTCTGGCGTTCCGTTGCTACCATCTCTGGAGAAAACCTACTCAATCTGCAGAACTCCGCTGTATAAGCATCTACCGTCTTGCCGGCCTGTTTGAGGTTGATAAACTTCTGCTGTAGCTCAAACTGTGCCACAACTCCATAGTACTTCGTCTTGAATCTTGCTGTGAAATCGTCCCAAGCAACGGGACGTCTGATACCTACTTCCTCTGATTCCCACCAATCACGTGCGAGATCCTGAAGTAACAACTTCACCTGATCCACACGTTCCTCTGCCGGCACCTTAGCCGCCGTCAAAATAGCCTCAATATCCTTAAGCCATGCATCTGCTGAGATGGCATCCTCCGTGCCCTCGAAACGACGGGGGTTGTACTTGCAAAATCTAGTTGATGCTCCAGAATCTGGCCTCGCCCCTCTTTCCAATGCCGTCTACAATCCTTGGTTGAGTAGTATGTTCTGCTCTTGCAACTGAGCGTGCATGCGCTGTTGGGCTAACATCTGATGTTGCTGAGTAGCCATCATTCCTCTCATGATCTCCAGAAGGGCTGGTGTGTCCACTTCCACAGGGGTAGGTGGAACTGTTGTTGGTGGTGGAACATCCGGATACTGTGGTCCAGCTGCTGCTTCCACTATCACTTCTTCTTGGGTAGCCTCTTGAGTTAGTACCGGCTCTTGTTGCTGACCCTCCTGGTCAGGTTGTCTATGTTGCTGTCCATGTTGTTGTTGTCTAGTCCTGACAGATGCGGACGAGGTGCCCCTAAGAAAAGGGATAAGAGAACAATCAAACGACCGGACATGAAGGATCAATGAAGTCAAAGGATACTGGAATGTCAAGCTAGAGTTGAGAGTAACGAATCATGAGATCAAGGAGAAACATGTGTGATTGAGACATCCTATTAAACACCCCACAAGTCTGAAATCAGACCTGTATGGGCCACCACTAAAACCTTTTCACGCCCCAGAACCAGAATACTGGAGAGCGGGGGAATGACTCAGCCAGCTACGTATTACGAGTAGATAAATACCGTATAATACGATCAATGCTGTCTGAAAGACAAGGGGCTGCATACTACATGAAAGTCTCACTATGGTCATTTTACATCTATTGTCTCAATCATTCAAATAAGAAACAGAAATAGAGAACATGTAAGATAAAGCAGTAAGGCGTCCCAAACGCTCAGTCAAAATGTTTTTGATATCTGGCTTTACAAAACATAGTCAGATGATGTAGCAAAGTGTGCACAATTATTATCAGCTGCAGTCTGACTTAATTATAATTTTGTAAAAGTAAGTACAAGACAATCCGACTAACATGTCGGTGCCAAACGACAAAGTATAAAGTAGATAACAAAACAGGCGGGGAAGTAAGAAACCCACTCGAGTCCTCCTGCGATCATCCCTCTAGTGTTGACCATCTTGGAGGTAGAAGTAAGCTGGATCCTCGGGGACTGGTTCTAAATCTGGCCATGCAAAACCAGAGAGGTTAGACCTCTAATAACAAGTACCACAAGGACGTACGACATGAGAACTAAAACCAGTAATGAGAAATATGATAAATAGATCTCTGCTATCTACTAGGACTCACACAACATCACGATACTTCGAACCAACCTCCCAACCAAACAAGGACAGAAGTTGGCCCGTCATGTCCTGACATTCTGATCATCTCAGTTAAGTAACAGAGTAGGTACAGTGCGCAAACAAATCAATTTAAACGGCCATGCAACTACTACGGCTTGCTATTGTGAGTCCCAAGTTATCCTGGTTTTATGTAATGAGGATTCCTCAATTCTGACTATGAACAAGCAAGGCTAGTCTATCCAGTCAATCAATTGCGCCAATCATGAATTAGACAAGTTCCAGCGGGACGTCCGTCATCAATATACAATAATCAATATAATATAAGTAGATACCGCTTCCTGCCCGTGTGGCAGGTTTGCAGTATCTGTGGGAACCAGCCGACCTGTCGGGCACTTAATAGTCTCCAAGAGGGCTGCCATGTAAGAACTCGGGAATCCATTCTCTCCATGCAATCATTATTTTATTTAGCTTAATAGTCTCTACGTTAAGTGAAGTACCATGCCGTGGATCATGGTTATTCAGAATGAGTACTTTCGTACGGGGTACGATATACACAACTCTACAATGATACCAGTACGGTCAGGTTGTAGGTCTTACATAGCGTAATGCAACAATCAAAACTAACTACGGAGTAATCATGCCTTGACCATAAAGTACACATGCTTCTTTGGTAAGATAAATAAATAATAACTGAATTGAAGCCTGCATGTGCCTGTAAACCAAGATTCGGGATTAGCCAGTCGATTTCAATAGTTCATAATTAATATGAATGTGTCTCATTCATTCAATTTAATAAGACGAATAGCCAGTCTCTTAGTTCCAACTAGGAACGCATGATCAATTATTAGTCAAGGTCATAATCATTATCATTGGTAACAAGGCATGAAAGTCGACTAGTATTCAGTGGGGTCGAGTCTACAACTCTCAGGGTTTAATTCCAGTCAATCGGGGTATCTATAACTCAATTCATGACACATGGTACATCCTACGTAACAATCTATATTTAACAGAAGTATTAACATATCATGATTATATCAATATACAGGGCTATAGAAGATCCAGGGTAAGCAGGCTACGCTCATGTTAGCCTACGCTCAAGTCAGCGTATGCTCAGGTCAAGCTACGCTCAAGTCAAGTCAGGCTAGAGTATGGAAGTCATACGCTCAAGTCGAGCTAGCGTATGGAAGTCATACGCTCAAGTCAAGCTAGCATATGGAAGTCATACGCTCAAGTTAGGCTAGCGTATGGACTCCATACGACTCCTCTCTATCCAAGCCAGCGTACGCAAGTCATACGCTCCCAAAAAAGCAGCGTATGAACTCCATACGACTCCTTTCTATCCAAGCCAGCGTACGCAAGTCATACGCTCCCAAAAAAGCAGCGTATGAACTCCATACGACTCCTTTCTATCCAAGCCAGCGTACGTAAGTCATACGCTCCCAAGAAAGCAGCGTATGAACTCCATACGACTCCTTTCTATCCAAGCCAGTGTATGTACTCCATACGCTTCCTCTTCAAGGTAGCGTTTGTAAGACATACGCCACCAAAAGGCAGCGTATGAGGACTGCTCTGCGCTAAAGAGCGCATGCAGCTCAGTGGCGTAAGCTAAAAAGCTCGCACACTGCTCACTGTCTTCTCCAATCAGCAAGAACTCCATGGTTTGAACCCAAAGCTTCAAATCCATAACTTGGTCAAAATAAGTCCGAATCCAACTTTACAAAGGTCAAAATTGGGTAGAATAAAATTCTCTACAATATGGAACCATCAAAACTTGAAAACAAAGAAGTTTGATAGATCAAAACCACCAAAATCTGAAAATAACTAATTTCTAGATCTACTAAAAATAAAACTTCAAAACGAGAAATGCCAAGTTCTAAACTCTCTTAGAATCACAAGGAAAAGAGAATGGAACCATAAAAATGGGTTCTCATGAAGAAGCAAGATGTACTTGCCTATGTGTTTGGTAGGTGGAGAGAGTAATGAGGAAGAAGAAGAAGAGTAATGGTGAGGGAAAAATAATGAAGAGAGAGAAATGGGGGGTTGGCTTTAAATGAAAAGGTGGTGGTAGGTGGGGGTGTTAGGTTTGGTTCATGATGAACCAACTAACTAAACCAAACCAAGCCGAACCCAAGTCTAGCTAAAGCAGAGAAATAAAAGCAGAAAGTAAAATATAGAAAATTAATTGCAGAAATTTAATTAACATGAATTTAAAGAGATTTAAATACGAAACATTACATTATAAATATTTAAATAATTAAATAAATATATTAAAGCAGTACATGGATTAAAAATACGTATACTGGGAACGGGGAGTGACAGTAGACGTCGTTGTAATCCCCTGAATTTTGGGCTTATTTTTTTATATATAAATCAATTATTTTGAACAGATATTATTATTTGATTATTATTTGATTTAATGCTCTTTACTGTGACTTGGAATTCTAGAGCATCAGTGATGCTAGTCTCTGGAAACTTCCATCTTGGAATTTGTAGTAGACGAGATTATCTTCATTTTGATATATCGTGCCCCACTCGAACTTGTTCCCTTGTACTCTTTTTGCTTCGCGCAAGTTCGGGTCAATATTTTACCATTTAATTATTAATTGAATTCCCACTCTTTTTCTTGATCATCATATGCGCGTTACCGTGACTTTTAATTTAGGAGCACCAGACCTGTCATTTTCTCGAAACCCACTTGTCATGCCTGATCTACTCGAGACGCTCTTCATCCATGACCTTCGTGTCCCACTCAGACACACCATCTGTGCTTCATTTTTTTCGCACAACTTTCGGGTCAATTTGGGCCAATTAATTATCTACCGTAGAATCTGATTTAACTTCCAATTTAATTTTCGGGCCCGACATCGGTCCAATCCAGTCAACCCAAAATATGGCCCTGGCCTGTTTTGAGCCTACTATGCACGTGCCACTTGCGTGCCACAATTTTGATCTCCCTTGTACTCCCATTCCATCCGTGATTTTAATTGATTTAAATTATAAATTAATTAAATCTTGGCTTCGACTTTGTCCAAACTTGGCCCAACGTCCGACCAAGTTTGGCCTGGACCCTACCATGACTGCCCATACATCCCACTGATGTGTCTGCATTTTTCCATATTAGAGAATACGTTTATTTTATATAAATATCTATTCCTCCAGCTTTTATATAAAAATATATATATATATATATATATATATATATATATATATATATATATATATATATATATATATATATACACACATATAATATTGTCTCTCTCTCTCTCTCATCCCCCCTCACTCTCTCTCCTAACTCCCCCTATGTGCAGCCGACCTACACATCCCCCTCTCTCTAAATATCTATCTCTCTCTCTCCCTCTCTAAATATCCCACTCCCTTTCTATATATATAATACACACACCCACACATAATATATATATATATATATATATATATATATATATATATATATATCTCACTCCATCACACACAAGCCCACTCCCCCTCACATCACCTTTTCTCTCCCCCCCTACCCGTACACGTACAGCCCCCATCCCCATCTCTTTCTCTTTTTCTTTCTCCATCTCATTAATATAAACATCTCTCTCTCTCTCTCTCTCTCTCCACATAACTCCTCCCCACACCCTCTTGTACGAGCAACACCGACGCCCCTCCTTCTTCTTTTTTCTTCTTCTTCTTCACGCCACCACCCCCCATGGCTGCCGACTACCACCACCACCGCCGTGAACTTCACCATCCTCACCATCATCCTCCCTCTCCTCTATCTTCTTCTCCTCCTCTCCTTCATCATATTCACCATCATCATCATCCTTACCATCACACCGCCAACACCCCCACACCATCTCCGCCGTCGTGTGCCACCACGTGGCCGCGAGCTTCCCCCGCTGCTCCGCGGCCACGCGCCACCGCAGTTGGAAGCAACAGCAGCTGTAGCAGCGTGCTACAGCGACCGTGGCAGCTGCTCCGGCCGCGCGCAGGCGCCACCGCCGGCGCCACGGCCACCGTGGCCGGCCGCCGTACGGTCCCCCGTGGCCCCCTTGGCCGGGCGCACCCCCGGGCAGGCCCACGTGGCGCGTCCCCTCTTCCCCGGCGCGAGAAACGTCCGATTCGTGCATTTTGCACCGAATCCCGTCGACGCGCACGCGGACGGAAGTCAGAATTTGCGTCTCGGGGCAGCAACTTCGCATCGATTTTCTGGACAATCCGACTGTTGGATCGGCGATTTCTTCGCTCCGTCTCAATCTCGGTATATACCCCTTGATCCCTCTCAAATTTGAACCATTAATTTCGTCGTTTGATACATCAAAACTGGCCACCAAGTTGACGTTTTAAATTGAACTGTTTTTGGACAGTTTGTGACGCCAACTTCGCGGGTTCGTATCTTCGTCGTCGCAGCTCCGTTTTGTGCGCCACCAGTTCCGGTGCACAGCTGGTATAACCCTCTTCCTGCCCCCTTTAGATTTCATTTCAGTTTGAGCTTGTTAGGTCGGTCGAATTCGACGCCAAAATTGGCCGTTCGGATTCTCAGTGTTGCACTTGTAAAATTCCATTTTTGAACCCGGGACTCCGGATTCAATTTTTGACACCACCAGTAGACTCGTGGCGTCGTTCTGGCATGTTTTCATATAAAGTTTGCTTGATTTGGAGAACGTGGGCCCCGACACGCATTTCGGTGCAAAGTGGGTCCCACTTTCTGAGTCAACGGGACTTTTTGATGCCGGCTCATCGGAATCCAATTCTGGATATACCGTTGAGTTCGTATCGTCATTTTGGACTCGTTGACATATAATTTGCTAGATTTTAGTGGACATTGGTTCCGGCACGCATTTTGGTGCAAGTCGGATACCAATATCCGGGTCAACGTGTCGTTTTGAGTTCGGCTCATCGGAATCCAATTTCGGATATACCGTTGAGTTCGTATCATCATTTTGGACTCGTTGACATATAATTTGCTGAGTTTTGAGGACATTGGCTCCGACACGCTTTTCCGTGCAAATCGGTTTCCAATGTCCGGGTCAACGGACCAACTTGAGATCGGGTCAACGGAATCCAATTCTGGATATACCGCTGGGTTCGTATCGTCATTCTGGATTCGTGGACATATAATTTGTTAAGTTTTGTGCACTTTTATTTTGGCACGTTTTTCGGTGCAAAGTGTGTCCAACGGCGGACATTATTTTGGCCCAAAATTACCTTTTTGCCCCTGTGTCCAAATTGGACTTTTGGACAGGCTATCCTAGCTGATTTGACCATTCTGGACACGTTGGTGATGTTAGTTTCATCATCCGACAACATCTGTAGATTTCTTCCCTTTTTGTGTCACCCTATTATTATAATATTTTTTTCCTTTTTGTTGTTTTAGAGACCCGTCGATTTCAGTGATTTCTAAATCACTGAAATTCATAAGTTGACCTTGTAGAGGTTTATAGAGACTAGCTTGACCATGGTTGACTACTTTGACTAGACGTCGAAGTAGAGTCAACAGTTGACCTAGGTTTGATCAGACTTGACCAACGTTGACTTTTTGACCAAAGTCAACTGTAGGTCAACCACCTATTTAACCTAGATTAGACTTAGAATTGACCGGAGTTGACCAGTTGACCAAAGTCAACTGTACGTCAACCTTGATCCAGTTTGTCTTAGTTTGACTTAGTTTGACCTAGATGTTTAGTATGTCTTTTGACCCTGATCAGCTCTTGTATTATTTCATCTTTAGGTCTGTAGCTTTACTCTGAACCCTGATTCATATTGACAGCAGGACCCCAGGCGAGTACATTCTCTGATAACTTATTCCCAATTTATGATAACTGTTATGATTCATGTACTTAGTGTTGATATGCTTATTCCTGACACATGGTTCTCACGGATTGGTATTCTTGGATCCCGACGAGAGATGTTTCTCCTTCTTAGGTTGGGATGTATTGTGCAAGCACCCTTGTAGCTCTTGCTCGATATGTGGTCACTGATTCTAGAGAAGGTTCGCGACCTTCTCATTAGAATCCCGTGCAGTGACGTGTCCTATTTGGATCCATTCTACCAGTTGGGGTAGGGGGAGTAGTAGCGTATGCCTGTGATCATATCCCCTTGTATTCTTGAACAGTGTGAGTCATATACCGCACTTATGACTTGCCAGGCCGATTCTTGACAGTTACCCAAGCCGTTCACAAGTTGAAACTGCTACTCACACACATTAGATATATGGCTTACCTTGATTTGTGTACATACCCTGATTTAGTTCTACTTTCTTGTTCTAGCTCTAGCTCTACAGCTTACCATGCCATGATACATATATGTACACTCCATGATTTCATTGTATATGCTCTATTTACAGTCTTATAGCTTTTATTCTATCTTGAGATCTGTTATGAGATATATGTACTCGTTCCATCCTGACCGGATATGTTGACAAAATTTTAGGAGTAGTTGTGCCCTCATTTTGGACTTCATGATGTTGCTAGCTGAGGTGGATCTCACTATTCTTCTATGTGAGTTGCCTGGTAGTTATCCTTAGTTAGTCTTGTTGTTCCTTCTTTATCTTTCATGTCTTATGATTATTGTAGATTTTAGGTATTCTAGTGATATTGTTATTATTTCTTGTCTTATCTTCCTTAGTTTTCGTGATGTGACATGAGTACATTTCTAGTTATGGATTCTTAGATGTTGTAGTTAGTATAGTATACTTGACAGCGTTCTACCGCCGATACCACGGCGTAGGCTGGGCGTGGCCCACGTATTCGTACCTGTATATCCGGGTGTGGGTCGTGACACGTTTTTAGTGGTGGCCCATGCATGTCAGTTTTTGCAATTCACGCGAAGTCGTGGTAGTACTTGAGCTTATCTGTACTACTGCGAGTCTGCCCTAGGATTAAGGTTGAGTCATGGAATATTTTAGGATTTTGGTACTCAGTCACATATTAGGAACTCTTGGTAGATTCTAGGGATGACCCCTGGGAATCTTATTTCGAAACTCTTCGAATCTATTCCCATTCGTTTCTATCTGTCATGATTCCTGAGATATCTGTCCTTATCAAACTTTATTCCTTCTTGGGATGAGTTTGTGGACCCCAGAGGGAAGGTATGAGTTGGACTTATTTATCATCTAGGTTGGGAAGAGAATATGATTTACCAACCTCGTATCATGGTCGAGGTTTGTTTTAGATTATACTATCTTGACCTAGGTAGTACCCTCGGGACTTTCCCTGAAATTTTCCTCTGAACCCTATCTCGGAAGTTGTTTCCGTTGTTTCTATTAACTTACCCTTGACTTGTTGTTGAAATTTAAATCTTAATATTCGTTGTTGACCTTTGATTTTGTTTTGGATAATTCTTTTAAGAATTGAGTTAAGATATCCTGATAAACATATTTTGGACGAGGACGATGAGAACGGTAAGTGTCTACTTTATTTATGGAGTTTAGAATTCATCGCAGTCATATTAGCTAGCGAGACATGGACATGGAGCCTGATTTTGGATATACTATCCTAGTTATGTCATTTAGGTTCTCTTGCAGCCATACCGGGTGGCGTGGTAAGGAATCTAGATGACATAATTATAGGGTGTATACCATAGTTATGGACTTTATTGTTTATTACCGCTATGCTTACTGGCGTGGCGAGAATTCTGGCAACATGATTTGGGATAGACGTGTATGGTTATCAGATCGTATCTTAAATTGATTCACTTGTTTTAACCTATTGGACAAGAGTAGTTCCTACTATTACTTTTGTTTTCCCATTCTTCTCTTCCCCATCGCATGATGATTTCCTCATCTTACCCTTACTTCCTCCGTCTTGATCAATTATGTCTTGATTCCACCAATTACCTATCTCGTATCTACTTCTGTCAGCCATACTTTGAAAATCTTGAAATTTTTAAAAAAAATTCATATCTTTTTATCTTGGGAGAAATCGAGGAAGTATCGTAATCATCCGTCTCGGAGTAGACATTGTTGGTAGTAGTCGAAGTAGAGCGAGATGATTACCCCGGCTTCCTCCTAAGATCCCATATTCTGGTTTCTATGATAACAGAAACAATTTAATTCTACATCCTTGATTTGTTTATTATATTTTGATATCGTGAGATTGATCCTCTCTGCTTAACCAATCAATTTTGGTCGTCTTGTTTATCGTGCCAAAGAGTCTTGGTTGCTGTCTAGACTCTAGATGACTTCAAATTCCTTTGTGACTTGGGTTCCTACCTAATTGTGTTTTTAGGACCTTGATTTCGATTTCATGATTTTATCGTCTTTCATAACTGAACTTGGATCTTGATCGTGCTTATGTGACCTATAATCCGATTTCTATCAAATCTATCTCTCAATCGTGCTATTCTCAAATTTTTCTTTCCATTTGATTCTCTTAGCCTTGTTTTAGATTATGACTATCCGACTTTGATTTTCATGATCATGATAATCTTAACCCTAAATCTAATTTCATCGAGCTGAAATCCTGTTAATCAATGTTTGACTCGATTGTAACCGGACGAAGCTCAAGTTTTGATTTCGTTGTCATATCTAAATCGTGCCCTAATGACTTGACTTATTTCTGAAATCATGCACATATGATTTTGTTTATATCATGATTCTATCGTGTCAAATCCCTCTTCGTGCCTGAACAATTTTAAATCGATTATCTTGATCGTGCAAACTCGTCATTCTTGAATCGTGCCTAAATATTGCCTAAATCTTCTATCATGTTTTAACCCCACTACCAACCTTTAATTTCGAGGATGAAATTTTTATAAGGTGGGTAGGATTGTAAGCCCCTGAATTTTGGGCTTATTTTTTTATATAAATCAATTATTTTGAACAGATATTATTATTTGATTATTATTTGATTTAATGCTCTTTACCGTGACTTGGAATTCTAGAGCATCAGGGATGCCAGTCTCTGGAAACTTCCTTCTTGGAGTTTCTAGTAGACGAGATTATCTTCATTTTGATATATCGTGCCCCACTCGAACTTGTTCCCTTGTACTCTTTTTGCTTCACGCAAGTTCGGGTCAATATTTTACCATTTAATTATTAATTGAATTCCCACTCTTTTCCTTGATCATCATATGCGCGTTACCGTGACTTTTAATTTAGGAGCACCAGACCTGTCATTTTCTCGAAATCCACTTGTCATGCCTGATCTACTCGAGATGCTCTTCACCCATGACCTTCGTGTCCCACTCAGACACACCATCTGTGCTTCATTTTCTTCGCACAACTTTCGGTCAATTTGGGCCAATTAATTATCTACCGTAGAATCTGATTTAACTTCCAATTTAATTTTCGGGCCCGACATTGGTCCAATCCAGTCAACCCAAAATATGGCCCTGGCCTGTTTTGAGCCTACTATGCACGTGCCACTTGCGTGCCACAATTTTGATCTCCCTTGTACTCCCATTCCATCCGTGATTTTAATTGATTTAAATTATAAATTAATTAAATCTTGGCTTCGACTTTGTCCAAACTTGGCCCAACGTCCGACCAAGTTTGGCATGGACCCTACCATGACTGTCCATACATCCCACTGATGTGTCTGCATTTTTCCCTATTGGAGAATACGTTTATTTTATATAAATATCTATTCCTCCAGCTTTTATATAATATATATATATGCATATATATATATATATATATATATATATATATATATATATATATATATATATTTATATATATATATATATATATACACATATAATATTGTCTCTCTCTCTCTCTCATCCCCCCTCACTCTCTCTCCTAACTCCCCTTATGTGCAGCCGACCTACACATCCCCCTCTCTCTAAATATCTATCTCTCTCTCTCCCTCTCTAAATATCCCACTCCCTTTCTATATATATAATACACACACCCACACATATTATATATATATATATATCTCTCTCTCACTCCATCACACACAAGCCCACTCCCCCTCACATCACCTTTTCTCTCTCCCCCCTACTCGTACACGTACAGCCCCCATCCCCATCTCTTTCTCTTTTTTCTCTCTCCATCTCATTAATATAAACATCTCTCTCTCTCTCTCTCTCTCTCTCTCTCTCTCTCCACATAACTCCTCCCCACACCCTCCTGTACGAGCAACACCGACCCCCCTCCTTCTTCTTCTTCTTCTTCACGCCACCACCCCCCATGGCTGCCGACCACCACCACCACCGCCGTGAACTTCACCATCCTCACTATCATCCTCCCTCTCCTCTATCTTCTTCTCCTCCTCTCCTTCATCATATTTACCATCATCATCATCCTTACCATCACACCGCCACCACCCCCACACCATCTCTGCCGCCGTGCGCCACCACGTGGCCGGCGAGCTTCCTCTGCTGCTCCGCGGCCACGCGCCACCGCAGTTGGAAGCAACAACAGCTGTAGCAGCGTGCTACAGCGACCGTGGCAGCAGCTCCGGCCGTGCGCAGGCGCCACCGCCGGCGCCACGGCCGCCGTGGCCGGCCGCCGTGCGGTCCCCCATGGCCCCCTTGGCCGGGCGCTCCCCCGGGCAGGCCCACGTGGCGCGTCCCCTCTTCCCCGGCGCGAGAAACGTCCGATTCGTGCGTTTTGCACCGAATCCCGTCGACGCGCGCGCGGACGGAAGTCAGAATTTGCGTCTCGGGGCAGCAACTTCGTACCGATTTTTTGGACAATCCGACCGTTGGATCGGCGATTTCTTTGCTCCGTCTCAATTTCGGTATATACCCCTTCATCCCTCTCAAATTTGAACCGTTAATTTCGTCGTTTGATACATCAAAACTGGCCACCAAGTTGACGTTTTAAATTGAACTATTTTTGGACAGTTTCGTGACGCCAACTTCGCGGGTTCGTATCTTCGTCGTCGCAGCTCCGTTTTGTGCGCCACCAGTTCCGGTGAACAGCTGGTATAACCCTCTTCCTGTCCCCTTTAGATTTCATTTCAGTTTGAGCGTGTTAGGTCGGTCGAATTCGACGCCAAAGTTGGCCGTTCGGATTCTTAGTGTTGCACTTGTAAAATTCCATTTTTGAACCCGGGACTCCGGATTCAATTTCTGACACCACCAGTAGACACGTGGCATCGTTCTGGCATGTTTTCATATAAAGTTTGCTTGATTTGGAGAACGTGGGCCCCGACACGCATTTCGGTGCAAAGCGGGTCCCACTTTCTGAGTCAACGGGACTTTTTGACGCCGGCTCATCGGAATCCAATTCTGGATATACTGTTGAGTTCGTATCGTCATTCTGGACTCGTTGACATATAATTTGCTAGGTTTTAGTGGACATTGGTTCCGACAAGCATTTCGGTGCAAGTCGGATACCAATATCCGGGTCAACGTGTCGTTTTGAGTTCGGCTCATCGGAATCCAATTCCGGATATACCGTTGAGTTCGTATCGTCATTCTGGACTCGTTGACATATAATTTGCTGAGTTTTGAGGACATTGGCTCCGACACGCTTTTCCGTGCAAATCGGTTTCCAATGTCCGGGTCAACGGACCAACTTGAGATCGGGTCAACGGAATCCAATTCTGGATATACCGCTGGGTTCGTATCGTCATTCTGGATTCGTGGACATATAATTTGTTAGATTTTGTGCACTTTTATTTCGGCACATTTTTCGGTGCAAAGTGTGTCCAACGGCGGATATTATTTTGGCCCGAAATTATCTTTTTGCCCCTGTGTCCAAATTGGACTTTTGGACAGGCTATCCTAGCTGATTTGACCATTCTGGACACGTTGGTGATGTTAGTTTCATCATCCGACAACATCTGTAGATTTCTTCCCTTTTTGTGTCACCCTATTATTATAATATTTTCTCCTTTTTGTTGTTTTAGAGACCCGTCGATTTCAGTGATTTCTAAATCACTGAAATTCATAAGTTGACCTTGTAGAGGTTTATAGAGACTAGCTTGACCATGGTTGACTACTTTGACTAGACGTCGAAGTAGAGTCAACAGTTGACCTAGGTTTGATCAGACTTGACCAACGTTGACTTTTTGACCAAAGTCAACTGTAGGTCAACCATTGACCTATTTAACCTAGATTAGACTTAGAATTGACCGGAGTTGACCAGTTGACCAAAGTCAACTGTACGTCAACCTTGATCCAGTTTGTCTTAATTTGACTTAGTTTGACCTAGATGTTTAGTATGTCTTTTGACCCTGATCAGCTCTTGTATTATTGCATCTTTAGGTCTGTGGCTTTACTCTGAACCCTGATTCATATTGACAGCAGGACCCCAGGCGAGTACATTCTCTGATAACTTATTCCCAATTTATGATAACTGTTATGATTCATGTACTTAGTGTTGATATGCTTATTCCTGACACATGGTTCTCACGGATTGGTATTCTTGGATCCCGACGAGAGATGTTTCTCCTTCTTAGGTTGGGATGTATTGTGCAAGCACCCATGTAGCTCTTGCTCGATATGTGGTCACTGATTCTAGAGAAGGTTCGCGACCTTCTCATTAGAATCCCGTGCAGTGACGTGTCCTGTTTGGATCCATTCTACCAGTTGGGGTAGGGGGAGTAGTAGCGTATGCCTGTGATCATATCCCCTTGTATTCTTGAACAGTGTGAGTCATATACCGCACTTATGACTTGCCAGGCCGATTCTTGACAGTTACCCAAGCCGATCACAAGTTGAAACTGCTACTCACACACATTGGATATATGGCTTACCTTGATTTGTGTACATACCCTGATTTAGTTCTACTTTCTTGTTCTAGCTCTAGCTCTACAGCTTACCATGCCATGATACATATATGTACACTCCATGATTTCATTGTATATGCTCTATTTACAGTCTTATAGCTTTTATTCTATCTTGAGATCTGATGAGATATATGTACTCGTTCCATCCTGACCGGATATGTTGACAAAATTTTAGGAGTAGTTGTGCCCTCATTATTGGACTTCATGATGTTGCTAGCTGAGGTGGATCTCACTATTCTTCTATGTGAGTTGCCTGGTAGTTATCCTTAGTTAGTCTTGTTGTTCCTTCTTTATCTTTCATGTCTTATGATTATTGTAGATTTTAGTTGTTCTAGTGATATTGTTATTATTTCTTGTCTTATCTTCTTTAGTTTTCGTGATGTGACATGAGTACATTTCTAGTTATGGATTCTTAGATGTTGTAGTTAGTATAGTATACTTGACAGCGTTCTACCGCCGATACCGCGGCGTAGGCTGGGCGTGGCCCACGTATTCGTACCCGTATATCCGGGTACGGGTCGTGACAGTCGTTGATTAGCGTCGTTTACCGATGATTTAGCTTTACGTCGCTAATTTTTTTGATCTAGCGGCGTTTAGCGACGTCTTTATTGGACGTCGCTAAGAAATTTCATTTAGGTCAGCCGATCGAGTTCTTTTTCAACCCAAATTCAAACCATTCCCTCTACCTAACCCGACCCCCCCACTCCCTCCTCCGGTGACCGTCGACCCCCGACCCCCTTCTCTGTCTCCGCGAACCCCGCCGACCCCCTCCTCCGTCTACGGCAACCCCGTCGACCCCCTCCTCCGGTGACCGCCGACCGGTCCTCCGCCGCCTAGTCCCCTCCTCCTTCGCCACCACCTAGTCCCCCTTCCTCCGACTTGACGCCTCCTCCGGTCAGACCCTTCTCGATCATCCGTCGAAGGTAAACCTTATCCCATATTGCTATTTTACTTAAGTTATTGTATTTGTGATTTGGGAGGGGGAGGGACAATATGAATTTATATTTTGGTGTTGGACATGTATAGACACGATACATTGGACTTGGACACGAGCACATTATATATTGGTATCGAACATGATACATTGGACTTGGACACGAGCACATTGGACTTGGACACAATATATTTGACTTGGACTATTAATCTAACATATACTTCATAGGAATGGTCGATATTATCGATTTCGATATCGATACTCATAGGAATGGTATGTTACCGATTTTGATATCGATACTCATAGGAATGGTCTGATATCGATTTCGATATCGATACTCATAGGAATGGTCGATATTACCGATTTCAACATCGATACTCATAGGAATGGTGTCATGCTAATTTCGTTATCTATACTCATAGGAATGATCTGATACCGATTTCAATATCGATACTCATAGGAATGGTGTGATACCGATTTCGATATCGATACTCATAGGAATGGTCGATATTACCGATTTCAACATCGATACTCATAGGAATGGTGTCAGGCCAATTTCGTTATCGATACTCATAGGAATGGTCTGATACCGATTTTAACATCGATACCATTTGTTGTATCATGATTACTTTGGATTCTATTTCAATGTTTATAATATGTCATGATTAATGCTATTACTTTTACAAGCCTTTGAACGATGTGCATGTATCTATCTTACAGAAGTATCTAAAAGTGGATATGGATCTGAATTACTACCTACGTCATCGTTCGTGGATGTACAATCGTCATCCTGATGACATGTGCAGTGTGCGGGATGAATTCATAGATGGTGTACAGCAGTTCCTGGAGTTTGCCAAGGCATTCCCTCAGTACATGGACGGTACCAAAATTAAGTATCCGTGTGTGAGATGTCGCAACTTGAAATATCATCCAGAAGTGAAAGTCACATATCATTTATACTCGAAGGGTTTCACGCCGAATTACTATCAGTGGAGCGTGCACGGAGAACTTGTGTCTTTAGCATCGGAGTATGAGCCTTATGTGGATGTCCACAACCACGCTACTTACGATGATGGGTTAGTGAACATATTTTTTGATACGGCTGGGCCTAGTTTCGATCCGGACTATCATGATGTACCTGAGGAGTCATCGAACGCCGATGCTATGAAGTTCATGGAGTTGCTAGAGAATGCAAAGACTCCATTATATCATGGTTGTGAGGATCATTCACCGTTGGAAGTGGTTACAAGATTGTTAAGCATCAAGTCCGATTTTAATATGTTGCAAGATTGCTACAACCGACTTATGGAGTTGATTATAGAAATATTGTCTGAGGGTGCTAAGTTGCCTAAAGACTTTTACCGGTCTAAAAGGATGGTGAGATCACTCTGTATGGGATACGAAAAAATCGATGCATGTCACAACGGGTGCATGTTATACTACAAAGACGACAAGGATGAAGACACCTGCAGATTTTGTGGTGTTGATCGCTACAAGGGCAGTGGTAGAGGAAATTCTGTCGATACAAGAAAGCCTACCGATTCGATGCACTAATTTTCGTTGACGCCGCGGTTGCAGCGGTTGTTTATGGTGAAGGAAACTGCAGAAAATATGAGTTGGCATAAGCGGGAACAGACCGAAGAAGTGTTGGATCACCCATCAGATGGAGAAGCATGGAAGCATTTTGATCGAGAGTATCCAAATTTTGCTTTTGATTCGCGTAATGTCAGATTGGGTCTCGGCTCCGACGGTTTTATCCCATTTGGACTTTCGGGATTCTAGTATTCGTGTTGGTCTGTAATCGTCACTCCGTACAATCTACCGCCTTGGATGTGCATGAAGACTCCGTATATGTTCCTCACCGTTATTATCCCAGGTCCGAATAATTCGAAAAAAAATATCGATGTGTATTTACAGCCATTGATTGATGAGTTGAATCAGCTGTGGGAAGTAGGTTCCAACACGTACGATGTTTCTAGAAAATAAAATTTTCAGATGTGGACAACACTTATGTGGACCATCAACGACTTTCGGCCTATGGAATGTTATCTGGATGGAGCACGCGTGGTCGTCTTTCATGTCCGTATTGCATGGACCGCACTAAGGCTTTCATTTGAAACATGGAGGCAAACCGTGCTTCTTCGATTGTCATCGACAATTCCTGCCGAAGGATCATCCGTACCGGAGGAACATGAATGCTTTTCGTGCTGACGTTCTGGAGAAGGCTAATCCACCGCTAAGGTGGCCCGGATACACGATATGGGAATAGGTAAAAGATTTACCAAGAGCTATTTAAGAGCCTGCTAAGGGCTACAAGTGTGACGAATTTGGTCGCACTCATAACTGGACAAAGAGGAGTATATTCTAGGATCTGCCATATTGGAGCACCAATCTGATTAGACATAACCTTGATGTCATGCATATCGAGAAGAATGTGTTTGACAAAATAATTAATACTCTAATGGATGTAAAGGGGAAGACGAAAGACAATCTAAAGACTAGATTGGACTTGGAAGAAATATGCAGATGTCCTACATTGTATTTGATAGAGGAAGGAAATGGAAAGTTGAAGCAGCCTAAGACAATTTTCTCACAGGAGAAGGAGGATAAAGTGAGACTTTGTAGGTGGATTCAAGGTCTGAAATTTTCATACAGGTATGTTTCGAACTTGAGAAGATGCGTCGACCTCAAGGAGAATAAACTGACAGGTATGAAGAGCCATGATTGTCACGTATTCATGGAGAGATTAATTCCGATTGCATTTTAGGAATTCTTACCCCAGGTTGTTTGGGATCCATTGACCGAGCTTAGCCTATTCTTCAGAGATCTTTGTTCTACTAAGTTGCTTGTCGATCGTCTAGAAAAGCAAGAGAATGATATTGCGGTAATACTGTGCAAGCTCGAGAAGGTATTTTCTTCTAGATTCATCGACTCTATGGAGCATTTGCCAATTCATCTTTCCTATGAGGCACGTGTTAGTGGGCCCATCGGTTATCGATGGATGTACCCGTTTGAGCGGCATTTGAACCACCTAAAGAGGAAGGTGAAAAAAGAAGGCTCGGGTCGAGGGTTCTATTTATGAAGCCTATATTCTCGAGGAGATTACAAACTTCTGCTCGACGTATTTCAAACCTCATGTTGCTACGAATCAAACGAGGGCTCCGAAAAACAACGACGGATATCAAGAATCTAATGATGGAATACTGAAAGTATTCAATGCGTCCGGAAAGCCTTAAGGGAAAATGAAGAAGAGATATTTGAATGACGAAGAGCTAAGGGCTGCTCAGTTGTATATATTACTCAATTGAGACAAGGATGAAGTGGAGAAGCTAGATGGGTAAGTAATTAATGATGAGTTTACGTCATCTCAATGTAATAGTATAAGCTAATATTATTGTACAAATCGGCGGTTTCTTCGTTGTTTTTCATCACATATAATGATGAGTTGAGGTCGGTTAGACCCTACCTAACAGATGAAGCATTAGAACAAGAAATGAGACGTCATTTTCCTTCTTGGTTAAGCGAATATGTAAGCAGCTCGATAATTACTGGTCTCTTCTAATGCAACTGTACAATAAATAACTTATTATCTCTTCTTTGGTATTCAGGTCGATCGTCTAATTTTACCCAAGATTGAATTAATTTCAACTCTTGCCAAGGGACCAATTATTGCCGTTAAAATATGGCCAAGTTACTGTGTGAATGGCTTTAGGTTCAAGTCGATAAATGCTCCGATCAGAGACAGCTTCATTGATCTTGATTCTACGAAAAATAGTTGTTTGTGTATCAAATCTTCGAACTACAAAGACGTCGATCCAGAAAATGATTTCTTTGGCATCTTACGAGAGATTGTGGAGTTGACATATAATTATGGCAGAGAACCTGCAAAGATCTTGTTGTTCAAGTGTGAATAGTTTGATCCGATTAAAAAATTAAGGTTGAAAAATTGACAAGCATTGTCTTGTGGATATAAACTATAAGCGTAGATATCAAGGCTATGAACCATTTGTCCTATTAACTCAGACTCAGCTTGTGTACTTCACAGTTTATCCGAGACGGAGAGCAACGAAGTCTTACTGGTGGGCAGTATGCAAGACTAAAGCTAGAGATACTTTTGATGTTGACAAAAAAGCTTATTAGGAGAACGAGCTACCTCTTGTAACCAATATTGTTGATGTGGACTCCAAAAAAGTTATGCATTACACGGCTAATAATATAGAAGATGCAAAATTATCCGAAGAGGAAGGCGAAGCCGACGAAGGCGAAGATGAAAGTGAAGATGAGGAGGATGAGGAGGATGAGGTCGAGGAAGACGAACAAGATGAATATTCTGAAGATGATTAAGAGAGATGTACTTTCATTTTCTTATTATGTAGAGTTGGCTATTATCTGAACTTAGATGTTTCTTGTAGAATATACTATATGGACTTAGATATTTCTTGTAGAATGTACTATCTGAACTTAGATGTTTCTTCTAGAATATACTATATGGACTTAGATATTTTTTGTAAAATGTATCATCATATGTTGTCTTGGTTATTATCTTGTCTTTGTTGTATTTTCATATTTCTAGTCTATATTATTTGTTGTATCATCATATGTTGTTATCAGGTATGATTGGTCGTCGGAGATCATTCCGGATGTCCCGACGTGGGAGAGGACGGGGTCCTTCTTCGGTACCTCCTACTGGTATCGGCTCTGGATCCTCGTCCTCGAGTACTCCTATGTATCGAACAGTACCTCCGTCTGCCACGATGCTACATGGCATATCTCCTGGGACGAGTAGTTCCAGGCCTGAGACTGCTCCCTCGTCTAGCGTTCCTCCTGTTAAAACGACGATAGAGACAGAAGAGCAGATGGAGGAGGCTGAGTCGACGGTCGACCAGTATCAGGCAGATGATGCGTGCGCACCTCCAGAGGAGATGTCACTTTCCGTTCCCAGAATACATATTTATTTAATATTAATCATTTATTATTCTGTATTCAAATTCTTTTAATTTTATGTTAATTAATTTCCTGCAATTTTATTTCTGCTTTTATACTTGCTTTGGGTTCGGCTTGGATTGGTTTAATTATGTTGGTTCATCATGAACCGAAATAAACCCTCACCTACCACTACCCCTTCATTTAAAGCTCATCCCCTTTCTCTCTTCATTCACTTCACCATTATCTTCTTCTTCCTCCATTACTCTCCCACCCACCCATTTGGAGAGACAAGTACATCTTGCACATCATGAGGGATTTCATGCATCCCTATTTATTTTTAGTCCATGTTGTTCATCTTCTCTTCCTCTACAAGTTTAGGTCTTGAAGTTCTTGATTTCCATGGATGGTTGGGTGTAGATCTAAGTTTTAAGTTTTGGTTTTCATATGAATTTTAGGGTTTTGATCTATCAAACATTGTTGTTTTCGAAAATAATTGGTTCCATGTTGTAGAGAATTTAATTCTACTAAAGTTTGGTTTTTGAAAAGTTAGATTCTGATTTATTTTGAGGAAGTTATGGCCAAAACAATTTTGGCCAAACTTCTATGTTCATCTGCAGCATGAGGCACATGTCGCAGTTGAGCCACATAGATGTCGCGGTTGGGCCGCATGAGGCACATGTCGCAGTTGAACCGTATAGATGTCGCGGTTGGGCCGCATGAGGCCGCATGTCGCAGTTGAGCCGTATAGATATCGCGATTGGGCCGCATGAGACCGCATGTCGCAGTTGAGCCGCATAGATGTTGTGATTGGGCCGCATGAGGCCGCATGTCGCAGTTGAGCCGCATAGATGTCGCGGTTGGGCTGCATGAGACATACGTCGCAGTTGAGCCGCATAGATGTCGCGGTTGGGCCGCATGAGTCATATGTCGCAGTTGAGCCGCATATGGTGTCGCGGTTGGGCCGCATATGGTGTCGCGGTTGGGCCGCATAGGCCGCATGTCGCAGTAGGCCGCATATGGTATCGCGGTTGGGCCGTATAGGCTTCATGTCGCAGTTGAGCCGCATATGGTATCGCAGTTGGGCAGCATATGCCGCATGAGCCGTATGTCGCAGTTGGTCCGCATGCATGTCGCAGAATAGGCCGCATAATGCCTATTTTGGTTGTTTCTGACTGTTATATGTCCTATTTTGACTGAATTATGGCTAGAATTTCTTCTAACTTCCAATATAAAAGTTGTAGATCTTTTTCTTGGCTTCAAGAATATGTTCCCAACTATTTTATGCTAGTTATAGACTCGACCATGCTTAATACTAGTTTGACTTTCATGCCTTGTCACGAAGTGACCCCGACTGTTACTTGACTAATGATTGATCATGCGTTCCTAGTTGGAACTAAGAGACTGGCTAGTCGTCTTATTAAATTGAATGAATGAGACACGTTCATATTAACTATGAACTATTATAATCGATTGGCCGATCCCGAATATTGACATACAGGCACACATGCAGGCTTCAATTTATTTATTTATTTTTCTACCAAAGCAGTATGTGTACTTGATGGTCAAGACATGATTATTCCGTGGTTAGTTTGATTGTTGCATTACGCTATGTAAGACCTACAACCTAACCGCACGGGTATCGTTGTAGAGTTGGGCATATCGTACTTGTACGGAAGTACTCATTTGAATGACCATGATCCACGGCATAGGATTCCACTCAACGTAGAGACTATTAAGTTAAATAAAATAATGATTGCATGGAAAGAATGGATTCCCGAGTTCTTACATGGCAGCCCTCTTGGGACTAGTAGTGTCCGACAGGCCGGTTGGTCCCCACAGATACTACAAATCTGCCACACGGGCAGGGAGCGGTATCTGGTTATATTATCTATTGTATATTGTATATTGATGACGGGCGTCCGCTGGAACTCGTCTAATTCATAATTGGCACAATTGATTGACTGGGTAAACTAGCCTTGCTTGTACATAGTAAGAACTGAGGAATCCTTTATTGCATAATTCTAGGATAACTTGGAACTCACAGTAGCAAGCCGTAGTAGTTGCATGGTCGTTTAAATTGATTTGTTTGTGTACTGTACTTACTCTGTTACCTAACTGAGATGATCAGAATGTCAGGGCATGACGGGCCAACTTCTGTCCTTGTTTGGTTGGGAGGTTGGTTCGAAGTGTCGTGATGTTATGTGAATCCCAGTGGCAAGCAGAGATCTACTTATCAAATTCTCTTATTACTGGTTTTAATTTCTCATATCGTACTTCCTTGCGGTACTTGCTATTAGAGGTCTAACCTCTCTGGTTTTGCATGGCCAGATTTAGAGCCGGTCCCCGAGGACTCAGCTTACTTCCACCTCCAAGATGGTCAATACTAGAGGGATGATCGCAGGAAGACTCGAGTGGATTTCTTACTTTCCCGCTCGTTTTGTTATTTATTTAATACCTTGCCGTTTGGCACCGACATGTTAGTCGGATTGTCTTGTACTTACTTTTACATAATTGTAATTAAGTCAGACTGCAGCTGATAACAATTGTGTATACTTTGCTACATCATCTGGCTATATTTTGTAGAGCGAGATATCAAGAACATTTTGACTGAGCGTTTGGGATGCCTTACTGCTTTATCTTACATGTTCTCTATTTTCTGTTTCTTGTTTGAATGATTGAGACAATAGATGTGAAATGACCATAGTGAGACTTTCATGTAGTATACACCCCCTCGTCTTTTAGACAGCATTGATCGTATTATACGGTATTCATTTACCCGTAATACGTAGCTGGCTGAGTCATTCCCCCGCTCTCCAATATTCTGGTTCTGGGGCGTGACAAGGTTTTAGTGGTGGCCCATGCAGGTCTGATTTTAGACTTGTGGGGTATTTTAATTCATAGGATGTCTCAATCACACATGTTCTCCCTTGATCTCATGATTCGTTACTCTCGACTCTAGCTTGACATTCCGGTATCCTTTGACTTTATTGATCTTTCCTGTCCGATCGTTTGATTGTTATTTTGTCCCTTTTCTTAGGGGCACTTCGTCCGCATCTGCCAGGACTGGACAAAAACAACCAGAGCAACACGGACAACCTGACCATGTTGGTCAGCAACAAGGGCCGATACTAACTCAAGAGACTATCCAAGAAGAAGTAATAATGGAAGCAGCAGTTGGATCACAGTATCCAGAGGTTCTACCACCACCAACAGTTCTACCTACCCCTGCGGAAATGGACACACCGGCTCTTCTGGAGATCATGAGAGGGATGATGGCTACTCAGCAACATCAGATGTTAGCCCAGCAGCGCATGCATGCTCAGTTGCGAGAGCAGAACGTATTACTTAACCAAGGATTGCAGACGGCTTTGGAAAGAGGGGTGAGGACAGATTCAGGAGCATCAGCCAGGTTTTGTAAGTTCAACCCCCGCCGTTTCGAAGGAACGGAGGATGCCATCTCAGCAGATGCGTGGCTTAAGGATATTGAGGCTATTCTGACAGCAGCTAAGGTGCCGGCAGAAGAACGTGTAGATCAAGTGAAGTTGTTATTTCAGGATCTCGCACGTGATTGGTGGGAATCAGAGGAAGTGGGCATCTGACGTCCTGTTGCTTGGGACAATTTTATCTCAAGATTCAAGACGAAGTACTATGGGGTTGTGGCGCAGTTTGAGCTACAACAGAAGTTTATCAACCTCAAGCAGACCGGCAAGACGGTAGATGCCTATACAGCGGAGTTCTGCAGATTGAGCAGGATTGCCCCAGAGATGGTAACAACAGAGAGCCAGAGGGCTATGAGGTTCCAGCAAGGGTTTCACCTTGAGCTCTTGCAATTGATAGAGGGGCACAATTATCAGACTTTTGATGAAGTATTGACGGCAACCCGAAGGCATGAGATCACCATTCAGAGGATTACGGCGAGGACTGGAGGTCAGAAGAGATCTCACAGTCAGATTGAAGGAGGAGGGGGAGCAGCGTCCCGAACAACAGCACCATCCCTTGGTGTTCGCATTCACGATGTGGCAATACGAGGGCCAGCACCACCACCCAGGCAGCAGCAGCAACAGAAGAAGAATCAGCAACCCCCAACGGACTGTACTTATTGTGGGAAGATGGGGTACACTAGAGATGTGTGTCGGGCATTGAACGGACTGTGTTTGATATATGGAAATCCAGATCATCGGGTTACCACATGTCCCATGAATTCGAGGTCAGGAGGACCAGTGCAGCAGTTTCCTGCTCTGCCAGCACCAGGGGCAGGACAGTATCGAGGACCCGCAGTGGCAGAGAGACCATTGGCCCAGCATCCGTTAATGCCACAGGCTCAGATGTTTCGGCAGTAGGGACCGCCGATGCAGCAACACCAGCATAAACCACCCCAGCATCATCAAGGCAGGGGCCAACAACAGCACCAGGCTAGGCCGCAACATGGGAACCAACAAGGAGGTCGAGGGCAGGCATTTACTCTATCCTTGGAGGAGGCATTAGCATCGAAAGATGTTGTGGCAGGTAACATTCACGTCGCCTCATATCCCGCAGTAGCATTATTTGATTCAGGAGCATCACATTCATTTATATCTGCACAATTTACGACACGGCTAGGAATAGAGTTCGAGGCATTGCCAGGAAGATTGAATATACTCACTGGCAATGGGCTCGTAGGAGTTAGTAGAGTTATTCTAGCGTGTAGCGTTATAGTTTGCGGGCATTCCTTACCCGCCCAGTTGATAGAATTTCCTGTTGGAAATTTCGACGTTATCTTAGGCATGGACTGGCTGAAAGACAGTCATACGATAATAGATTGTCGTAGTGGGAGTGTATCTTTTGATATTCCAGGCATGAAGAGATTCACCTTAGTCAGATCCGTGGCAACTCAGCAAGAGCAGGGAGTAATAACGGCAATGGAAGAAGTTCATATTTCGAAGGTAGTTGAAGAATTTCTAGACGTATTTCCCGAAGAACTTCCAGGGCTACCACTGATTAGAGATATTGAGTTCAGTATAGAATTGGCACCTGAAACTAAATCGATATCAGATCGAGTTTACAGAATGGCGGATTCAGAGCAGGCCAAGGTATAGCAGCACATAGAGGAACTGAAGGAGAAGAAGTTCATCCAAGCTAGCATATCACCTTAGGCAGCACCAGTAGTACTTGTGGGAAAGAAGGATGGGTCATCCAGATTGTGCATTGATTACAGGAAGCTTAACACGGCGACAGTAAAGAACAAGTACCCACTACCCAGGATCGACGACTTGTTTGATCAGTTGAGCAAAGCTAGAGTTTTCTCCAAGATAGATCTTCGTTCAGGGTATCATCAAGTGAGGGTTCGGAAGGAGGATATTCCCAAGACAGCATTCAGGTCGAAGTATGGGCTTTATGAATTCTTAGTAATGCCGTTTGGTTTGACCAATGCTCCAGCAATATTTATGGATTTGATGAACCGTATCTTTATGCCATACTTAGATCAGTTTGTCGTATTTCTTGACGACATTCTCGTATATTCTGCCAGTGAAGAGGAGCATGAAGACCACCTCAGGAAAGTGTTACAGGTTCTGAGAGAGAACCAGTTGTATGTCAAGCTCAGCAAGTGTGAGTTTTGGTCGGATCACATTTCATTTTTGGGTCATATCATATCGAGAGCTAGAGTAGCAGTGGATCCCAAGAAGGTAGAAACAGTAGAGAGTTGGCCAGTACCTAAGACCGTAGCTGATGTGCGGAGTTTGTTGGGATTGGCAGGATATTACAGAAGGTTCGTATCAGACTTTACAAGGCTTTCAGCACCTATGACCCGCTTGACACGGAAGGATGTACCATTTGTCTGGTCGGCAGAATGCCAGGCATCATTTGAGAATCTGAAGCAGAAGTTGATATCAGCGCCTATTCTTACATTGCCAGTTGGACCCGAAGGTTTTACAGTATATTATGATACGTCAGGAAAAGGACTTGGGTGCGTCCTCATGCAACATGGAAAGGTGATAGCATACGCATCTAGGCAACTTCGAGACCACGAGAAGAATTATCCAACTCATGACTTGGAGTTGGCAGCAGTAGTATTTGCTTTAAAACTATGGAGGCATTACTTATATGGTGATCGTGTAAACATGTACACAGACCATAAAAGTCTGAAGTACATCTTTACTCAGAAGGAGCTGAATATGAGGCAGAGAAGTTGGTTAGAGCTGATCAAGGATTACGACGTGGAGCTTCAGTATTATCCAGGCAAGGCTAATATAGTAGCAGACGCTCTTAGCAAGAGAGGCGACACATTTATGTTGACAAACCAGAAGCACATTTTAGAAGACCTTCAGGAGATGGGCATCGAAGTTATACTTCCTAGTGATGTAGGAGTTCTAACAAGTTTACAAGTTCAATCCGACTTGGTAGACAGGATCAAGGCAGCTCAGGCACAGAACCCAAGGATTCAGAAGCTTAGAGCAGAATATGAGTCAGGACTCAGAAAGGAGATACAAATTCATGAAGATGGTACGCTTAGGTTTGGATCATGCCTATGTGTGCCTAGTGGAGATATCAGACAGGAGGTTATGACAGAAGCTCACAGTTCTCAATATTCTATACACCCTGGAGGGACCAAGATGTACCAAGATATCAAGCAGCACTTATGGTAGAACGGGATAAAGAGGAAGATAGCTAGATTCGTTTCCCGTTGCTTGTTATGTCAGCAAGTGAAGGCAGAACAACAGAGGCCAGCTGGGTTATTACAACCGCTTCCTATCCTGGAATGGAAGTGGAAACACATCACAATGGACTTTATGACCGGTTTACCGAAATCACCAAGTGGTAAAGATGCTATTTGGGTGATAGTAGATCGGCTTACAAGGTGGCACACTTTCTTCCTTTCAGAGTAGGACAATCTACAAAAAAGTTGGCAGAGTTGTATATGCAACAGATAGTCAGGCAGCATGGAGTCCCTGTCAGCATTGTGTCAGATAGAGATACCCGTTTTATATCATATTTGTGGAAGAGCTTACATCATAGTCTGGGTACCAAGTTAAGATTTAGCACGGCTTACCATCCCCAGACAGACGGACAATCAGAAAGAACAATTCAGACCCTAGAAGATATGTTGCGAGCTTGTACCCTAGATTTTGGAGGATCTTGGGAGAGCCACCTACACTTAGTTGAGTTCTCATACAACAACAGTTATCAAGCCAGTATCCAGATGGCACCATTTGAAGCACTATATGGTAAGAAGTGTAGGTCGCCACTAGCATGGGATGATATCGGAGAGACGAAGATGTTAGGCCCAGAAATGATTGTCCAGACCGTTGAAGTGATTAAGGGAATTAGAGACCGACTTCGAGTTGCACAGGATCGGCATCGTCATTGGACGGACCAGCATCGTAGGCCGCTAGAGTTTTCTGTTGGGGACCACGTGTTCTTGCGGATCTTACCTACCAGTGGGCTCATTAGATTTGGCGTTCACAGAAAGTTGAGTCCGCGGTACGTGGGCCCATTTGTTATCCTTGATAGGATAGGCGACGTTGCTTATCGTTTATCCCTTCCACCTTCGTTACGAGAGGTGCATGACGTATTTCATGTATCTCAGTTACGAAGGTATGTATCAGACACAAGCCATATCCTTGATCATTCTGAGCTGGTTGTTGGTACCAACCTGTCTTACAAGGAACAACCTGTGTCCATTTTGGACCAAAGAGAGAAGATACTCAAGAACCGAACAATTAGCCTTGTCCGGGTTGCTTGGGGTCATCACTCTTTAGGGGAGTCAACGTGGGAATGTAAGGATGATATCCGATCACGGTATCCGTACCTGTTTGACTCACAAGGTATATCTTTTTCTGTATATCTTGATTGTCTTAACTCCTCATGCTTGTCACCTTACGAGTAGAATTGCTTGGTATCGTAGAATGTTCAACATGGATATGTTACTTACTGTTAACATTGTAGAATGGTTGCTTGCTCAATTGCTTATGCTTAGATTAGTTTTAGCTTTGATGTTCTCATCTTGCTTGGATTTAAAATTCCGAGGACGGAATTTTTTCTAAGGAGGGTAGAGATGTCACTTTCCGTTCCCAGAATACGTATTTATTTAATATTTATCATGTATTATTCTGTATTCAAATTCTTTTAATTTTATGCTAATTAATTTTCTGCAATTTTATTTCTGCTTTTATACTTGCTTTGGGTTCGACTTGGATTGGTTTAATTATGTTGGTTCATCATGAACCGAAATAAACCCTCACCTACCACTACCCCTTCATTTAAAGCTCATCTCCTTTCTCTCTCTTCATTCACTTCACCATTATCTTCTTCTTCTTCCATTACTCTCCCACCCACCCATTTGGAAAGGCAAGTACATCTTGCACACCATGAGGGATTTCATGCATCCCCATTTATTT
Organism: Iris pallida; assembly: GCA_029216955.1. NCBI lineage: Eukaryota > Viridiplantae > Streptophyta > Magnoliopsida > Asparagales > Iridaceae > Iris > Iris pallida. The sequence goes on along the minus strand of JANAVB010033012.1, from coordinate 9,055,723 downwards.
TTAGTCCATGTTGTTCATCTTCTCTTCCTCTACAAGTTTAGGTCTTGAAGTTCTTGATTTCCATGGATGGTTGGGTGTAGATCTAAGTTTTAAGTTTTGGTTTTCATATAAATTTTAGGGTTTTGATCTATCAAACATTGTTGTTTTCGAAAATAAGTGGTTCCATGTTGTAGAGAATTTAATTCTACTAAAGTTTGGCTTTTGAAAAGTTAGATTCTGATTTATTTTAAGGAAGTTATGGCCAAAATAATTTTGGTCAAACTTCTATGTTCATCTGCAGCATGAGGCACATGTCGCAGTTGAGCCGCATAGATGTCGCAGTTGGGCCGCATGAGGCACATGTCACAGTTGAGCCACATAGATGTCGCGGTTGGGCCGCATGAGGTCGCATGTCGCAGTTGAGCCGCATAGATGTCGCGATTGGGCCGCATGAGGCCGCATGTCGCAGTTGAGCCGCATAGATGTCGCGATTGGGCCGCATGAGGCCGTATGTCGCAGTTGAGCCGTATAGATGTCGCGGTTGGGCCGCATGAGGCACATGTCGCAATTGAGCTGCATAGATGTCGCGGTTGGCCCGCATGAGTCGCATGTCGCAGTTGAGCCGCATATGGTGTCGCGGTTGGGCCGCATAGGCCGCATGTCGCAGTAGGCCGCATATGGTGTCGCGGTTGGGCCGCATAGGCCGCATGTCGCAGTTGAGCCGCATATGGTGTCGCAGTTGGGCCGCATATACCGCATGAGCCGCATGTCACAGTTGGTCCGCATGCATGTCGCAGAATAGGCTGCATAATGCCTATTTTGGTTGTTTCTGACTGTTATATGTCCTATTTTGACTGAATTATGGCTAAAATTTCTTCTAACTTCCAACATGAAAGTTGTAGATCTTTTTTTTGGCTTCAAGAATATGTTCCCAACTATTTTATGCTAGTTATAGACTCGACCATGCTTAATACTAGTTTGACTTTTATGCCTTGTCACGAAGTGACCCCGACTGTTACTTGACTAATGATTGATCATGTGTTCCTAGTTGGAACTAAGAGACTGGCTAGTCGTCTTATTAAATTGAATGAATGAGACACGTTCATATTAACTATGAACTATTATAATCGATTGGCCGATCCCGAATTTTGACATACAGGTACACATGCAGGCTTCAATTTATTTATTTATTTTTCTACCAAAGCAGCATGTGTACTAGATGGTCAAGGCATGATTATTCCGTGGTTAGTTTGATTGTTGCATTATGCTATGTAAGACCTACAACCTAACCGCACGGGTATCGTTGTAGAGTTGGGTATATCGTACTTGTACGGAAGTACTCATTTGAATGACCATGATCCACGGTATAGGATTTCACTCAACGTAGAGACTATTAAGTTAAATAAAATAATGATTGCATGGAGAGAATGGATTCCCGAGTTCTTACATAGCAGCCCTCTTGGGACTAGTAGTGCCCGACAGGCCGGTTGGTCCCCATAGATACTATAAATCTGTCACACGAGCAGGGAGCGGTATCTGGTTATATCATCTATTGTATATTGTATATTGATGACGGGCGTCCCGCTGGGACTCGTCTAATTCATGATTGGCGCAATTGATTGACTGGGTAAACTAGCCTTGCTTGTATATAGTAAGAACTGAGGAATCCTTTATTGCATAATTCCAGGATAACTTGGAACTCACAGTAGCAAGCCGTAGTAGTTGCATGGCCGTTTAAATTGATTTGTTTGTGTACTGTACTTACTCTGTTACCTAACTGAGATGATCAGAATGTCAGGGCATGACGGGCCAACTTCTGTCCTTGTTTGGTTGGGAGGTTGGTTCAAAGTATCGTGATGTTATGTGAATTCCAGTGGCAAGCAGAGATCTACTTATCATATTCTCTTATTATTGGTCTTAATTCCTCATATCGTGCTTCCTTGCAGTACTTGTTATTAGAGGTCTAACCTCTCTGGTTTTGCATGGCCAGATTTAGAGCCGGTCCCCGAGGACTCAGCTTACTTCCACCTCCAAGATGGTCAATACTAGAGGGATGATCGCAGGAGGACTCGAGTGGGTTTCTTACTTCTCCGCTCGTTTTGTTATTTACTTAATACCTTGCCGTTTGGCACCGACATGTTAGTCGGATTGTCTTGTACTTACTTTACATAATTGTAATTAAGTCAGACTGCAGCTGATAACAATTGTGTACACTTTGCTACATCATCTGGCTATATTTTGTAGAACCAGATATCAAAAACATTTTGACTGAGCATTTGGGACGCCTTACTGCTTTATCTTACATGTTCTCTATTTTCTGTTTCTTGTTTGAATGATTGAGACAATAGATGTGAAATGACCATAGTGAGACTTTCATGTAGTATGCACCCCCTCGTCTTTTAGACAGCATTGATCGTATTATACGGTATTCATCTACCCGTAATACGTAGCTGGCTGAGTCATTCCCCCACTCTCCAGTATTCTGGTTCTGGGGTATGACAGGAGACGAGGACGAAGATTTGGGTCGACGGTACAAAGTAAGTATTTTGGTTTATCATTTTTTCTGTGTTTATCATAAATTTACTTTTCTCATGAATATAGTATGCCTGTATAGATATCGTCCTCCGTCGGTACAGAGATGCCTAGGCTACTTTTTGAGGCATAATTATGGTGGTTCTTGGATAAACTACTCTGATGCTCCGAACGATAGGAAGGCCTACTGGTTTGCGCGCTTCAAGGTAAAAATATATTTACTTTTAACATGAATCATATAATTTATGCATATTATATATAAATGATAAATATTTGGTTTGCACTCTTCTAGGATATGTTTTTCTATCTACCACACCGGGCCGAGCTGGTCGAGGGAATATTTTCTGCCGTCGTTGCTAAGCTGATCCGCGACACTATTAATGATCAGAAGACTAGTTATCATACCGGAAAGTCGATCTAAGGTTGGATCACCCCTGATCAGTGGACTGCGAAGAAGGTTCGATTCGACGAGCCAAGGTATAAGGAAAAGTCTGAGAAGGCCAAGGCGACTAGGCAGCAGGGATCAAAGTGGTACGGTAGGTCGATTTCGATGACAGAACATTTCGGTCGTTTGGTATGTCTTTTTATTTCAGAAGTATTATTTTAATGCAAGTCCAATAAATTAGTACTAGAAAAATATTTTTAATTACAGGTAAAGAGGGGTGATGACGCCAATATAGTAACCGTCTTCCTGGTAACACATCGAAAGGGTGGCTGTAAATAAATATTCATGTAGTTAGTAATAATAAGTACATTAGACGTTAGAAGTTATAGAGTATCCATACTTTTTAAGGCCGCGTATCTTAAGCTTTATGAGAGGGCGGCTGCTAGTGCACCTGCAGCGGGAGAGGCTGGTACTTGCTCACAGCCTGCTCCAGTTCCGTTGGAGGATGAGCTATGGGCGACCGCTGCTGGTGGTCTCCATAGGGGTACGTACTACGGTACGGGATCCTATGGAACCCTAATTGCGACACAGTCCTTTAGGGCCTCCCATGCTAGTGTGCATAGTCCACAACCCTCCTAGGAGTCTACCCGAGTCCAGCAGATGGTAGAGTCTCTCCGTGACGAGCTGCTACGACAGATCTAGGAGTAGCCCAAGTCTCAGCACTATACGGACGATGCTGCACTCCTAGCACGATTGGATGCGCCTAACCGTATCATTATGGAGCTCAGGGATATGACTGAGAGGACAGAGTAGGGCGTCACTGATCTTAGAGCATCGACAGAGTATAGCATGACGGATCTGCATGCATCACAGCTGTCCATGGGGGAGAGGCTAACGTTGATACAGGATTCGATGGTGGATAGCAGTACGAGGCTGTTATCTACCATGGATTCATACCACCAGCGACTAGCAGTGTTGGAGCGTTATTGTCCTTTGGGTGCGCCTTCATCGTCGTCGACTCTGCCGGCGTCACTGCCTTTTTTATCGATACCGACTCCACCGATGTCACTACCTTCTTCATCGGTAACGATTTCACGGGAGGAGTACGAGATGTTTCTATCCATGAGGCATGGCGGTGCCCCTTCTCCTCCAGATCTGCAGTAGTCCGTGTTAGGACTGTTTGATGAGGTGATATTTTACTATTTGTTTGTGTTGATTGTTTGTTTGTGTGTAGACTTTTAGTATTGGTTGTGTAAACTTTGGATATTGGTTGGTTGGTTGTAGACTTGGTATTGGTTGTTTAAACTATGGATATTGGTTGGTTGTAAACTTTGAGTATTGGTTGTAGAGTATTTGGATATTTTGTGTTATACTGTTGTGATTTACCGGTGTTGAGTGTTCCACCGAAGGTGTCGGCGAACCCAGGGAGAAAATATTTGCTTCTGTGTATTTATTGTTATTTATTAAACTGCAGGAAGAAAGTGTGATTCTGTGGAGAAAATGACATTCTGTAATTTTTTTTTTGGCAAATTTAGCGACACTTACTGACGCTTACCGACGCATACCTACGTCGGTAAACGTCGGTGATTAGCGACTCTGAGTCGCTAAACGTCAGTAATATCAGCAAGTATACCGACACCTACAGACGTAATACCGCGTCGGTAAACGTCGGTAAATGTTCCAAAATTTTTTGTCGTTTATAGAATCGGTAAATATCAGTAAGTATTAAAATTGCGTCACTAAACGTTCTAGGAGGTAACAACGTTGGCCGACGTAATAAATGTCACTCTATTACCGACAGTACGCCGATGAAAGTCGATAAATTACCGATATATGAATGTGTCGGTAAGCGTCGGTAAGAGCGACGATTAACGACGTTTTTTCTGTTAACGACTAGGCTTTCCATGACAACCATAAAACGTCGCTAAATACGTCGTAAATTAGACTTAGCGACGTTTTCATCCATTTTAGCGACGTTTTTTGGAGTCGCTAAAAGGTGATATTCTGGTAGTGGCATAGAAATTACATGCAATATGATCAACACATATCTATTTTCAACTGGTCCTCTTTAGTTAGATCAATACTTTAACATGATAAAAACATAATAAACTGAATATATATATATATATATATATATATATATATATATTTATTTATTTATATTTATATATATATTTAAATATATATATAAATATAAATATAAATATAAATATAAATATAAATAAATAAATATATATATATATATATATATATATATATATATATATATATATATATATATATATATATATATATATATATATATATATATATATATATATGATCAGATAAATATCCAAAATACTTTAATACATAAAAATTCCCAAAACTAAATAGCACCAAAATTCATAAAACACAAATTCCTACTATACTGACATATCATCAAATAAGATAATATCCATATGAGCAGTGTTCTCATGAAAGACCTTGGATGATAACCTTTTTGTGAGCGGATCTGCTAATATGAAGTTTGTTCCAATATGCTCTATGGACACTTCACCATTCTGAATTATCTCATTCACAACACAGAACTTTATGTCAATATGCTTTAACTTATATGAGCACATGTTATTAGAATATAGTACTGCTGATTTATTGTCACAATATAATTTGAGTGGTCTTTCAACACCCTCCAAAATGAGCAGTCTAGTGACAAAATTTTGTAACCATATTCCATGATTAGATGTCTCAAAACTTGCTATAAACTCTGCTGCCATGGTGGAAGAAGCTATGAGTGTTTGTTTGACACTCTTCCAAGATATAGCTCTACCAGCTAACAGGTAAATATAACCTGATATGGATCTCCTGCTATCTTGGCATCCCGCAAAATCGGGGTCGAAATACCCTATAATCTCCAAATAACCGATCTCCAATAACTGAGCATGTAATCATTTGTTCACTATAAATATCTCATGACCCATTTAACTGCTTTCCAATGATCTATCCCAGGGTTACTTAAATATCTGCCTAGAATTCCAACTATGTACGAAATATCCGGACACGTACACACCTGAGCATACATTAGACTCCCCACAGCTGATGAATAGGGAATCGATTACATTTTCTTAATTTTAAGCTATTCTTAGGGCACTGATTAAGATTGAACTTATCTCCTTTAGCGACTGGACTGTCATCTGGTTTGTATTTCTGTATGCCAAATCTTTTAAGCACTTTATCAATATAGCTCCTTTATGATAATCCAAGAATACCTCGAGAACGATCTCGGTGTAGCTGGATTCCTAATACAAAAGAGACGTCACCAAAATCTTTCATCTAAAAGTTATTTGATAAAAATTTGTTAATGTCATACAATATGTCTATACCATTTGTGGCAAGCAGTATGTCATCAACATAGAAAACCAGAAAAATATGTTTACTTCCACTGAATTTATGATACACACAATATTCAACAACGTTTACCTCAAAACCAAACGAGGTAACCACTTGGTAAAATTTACCGTACCATTGACGAGAAGCTTGCTTGAGTCCATAAATAGATTTTGTCAATTTGTAAGCCATATTCTTCGGATCTTCCTACACAAAGTTTTCTAGCTGTACCATATAAATAGTTTATGATCGCAAGAGTTTTAGCGAATATTAGTTAAAAAAATAACTAAGGATTTCACAAATCTCTTTTCTAAAATGAATGGATCATAAAAAATTAATGGAACAATCGTAACCCTAAATCAAATTAGATGGAAAGATCTAGGGTTTCTGAACGAAAACAAAAATTAATTCTGAAACTTCAGGCTAATAAATCAAACATGGGTGGCTTTGATACCACTTTTTATATATTTATTGCACATTGATTCATGAGATGAAGAACAAAAATAAATGCGAAAGTGTACCTGAATCAATTGATTGGCTTGATGGATTTTGAAGCAGACGTCTCTTTATGGGGTTCGATCTTCCAACTCGCTATGACCCTTAATAACAAAAATGTAATCTTTGTTCCTCTCTGTTGATGGGGATGCAGAAGAGAATTGAGAAAATTCTCTCTTTGTGGCCGTATGAGTTGGAGACCATAACCCTAATAAATACACACACACACCACACACAACACACACACACACACACACCACACACACACACACACATATATATATATATATATATATATATATATATATATATATATATATATATATATATATACATATGTTTTTATATTTCTAATTTGGCCCCTCATCAAATTAGATTTATCTTCGGTATCTACACATTATTTCTATGACAATTATACCCTCAAGCTAATTTTTCAGATAGACCACTTAAATTTGGCTTAATATTTAGATAGCCCAACACAATTAATTTTACATGTGTGGCCCCTATTATTGAATAATTCCAATAGTTTTGGGATTAGTGCGATACTTCCTCATGCTCTTTGGATTAATTAGTGTCCCTCAAATTATCTTTACTATGTTCGATCCAAGGAAGAATGAATGATTATTGTAAAACTCGCCTTCCTCCATATTTCTAACTACTATATAATAAGAAAAGTTGGTTTCACCGTAAAATTTTTCTTCCAAATACGCCCGAACCTAACTTTACTAGTTAAAATTATTTATTAAATTTATGAAGGAAGTTAGGTAGTTACATATAAAAAATTAAGAAAGAAATAATTTGCTATTGTGATACATTTTGCTCTTCCAAAGTAAAAAAAAAGTTAAATGAAATGAGGTTAAAATACGTGCAAGGCACGTGCATATATGCTAGTATTACTCATGTAAAAAAATTATTTTCAGATTTAGGTCTCCTTGTTTTTTTAAAACTGCAGTAACATGGTCCTTATAATGTCAGAAAAAGACTTTAAAAATGTCCTTTTTTAGCTTTTGTATATGGTCCTTAGAATGTCCGATCATGCATGACAACAACCAAGCATATACTCTTTTGCCATCAATAATAATTGTTAGCTTGCTATATACTCTGTTATATTGATTTCCTATGATGTGTATGTAATTTCTCCATGTTGAACTCCATTTACCCCAATAATAATGTATGATGAGCGTTAGCCTATTTCATATTATTAGGAAAAAAGAAAAGGATATTGTGGTATCACCACCAATTTTTTTGAGATTGACGACAAAAGGATGTGTCGCTAATCCTCATATTTTGGTCACTAAAAGCATATAGGTAACGATAAACGGCAAAAAAATTAGTCGACAAATACCTTGTGCTGACAAAATTCCATTACTACTCTGTCGACAAACGTGGAGCCAAATAGCGATGTACCAACGACTCATCGACGATGGATTATAATAGAAACAACATTAGCGACGGATACTGTAACACCATTACAACACATACGACAACACAACAATAGATAGGCAACAAATTAGCTACACTACAAGAAAAATGACTTTTCTTAACTGTTTTTTCCCGTTGAAATGTTTTCTTGACGGTTTGGATCCGTAATCTAGGCCCCAGTCAATAAACGTCGCTGGTTTTCTTAACGGTTTCTGTCTTTGTTTCCTTGACGGTTTTAAACCGTCAAGTAACAAACGTGTCTTGACGGTTTTAAATCGTTAAGTAAACGTATCGAAAAAACTTTCAAGGTAAATAAAAACTTTTCTTAACTGTGGGTATAGACAACGGTTACTAAGCATCGATGGATTAGTGACAAATTTTATTTATGATATTCAAGTATAAGTTTTTGATACCTTCTACGCGACAGAGTAATGACTTGTGTAGTGTCCCGTCTCGCTCAGTTCAATCGGAGGAATCGAAATGCAACGATGTTTGGACTTGGCTATGCAACGACTTGCTCAGAGTCCCGCTCGATCGAAGCAGCTCCTCTTTCAGGTGGGTGGCTTTGATGAACTTGCCTCTTCTTGGCCTTCACACTAATAAACTGGATGTTTTGATTTTTGAATGCACGAGTATGTTTGCTAATAAAAGAGACTTACCCATATAGCTAAGAGAATAATTCCACTCTGAGATAAATTTTGTAGAACATAGAAAATATAGAAAGTTGATGCTTAGATATGCACGTCATGCTGGGCTTTCAAATTGCCACTTGATCTTTCGATCCCACGACTTGCTTCAATCCCATGACTTGAACAAAAGTAGCATTCTTATCTTGAACAAAGACTATCAATTTGCTTACATGGTAGGCACGACCCTACAATTTTTTGCCACGTTTCTACGGTTTCAAAGGCTTGTCATATATAGTATTATTTGATTAGTGGCACGACATGGAACACGGTTGGTTTAAGTTGAATATGCCGAAGGCTAATGAGTAGTCATTCCTGAGTTGAGCCAAAGGTATGATAACATAAATGAAAATTTCTCAAAACTGTAGCATGCCAAGGCACTATCTGAAACAATGTGAGCTCGCTGAGGCAATCCCTAAAACAATGGAAGCTCGCCGAGGCAGACCATGAAACAACGGTTGCTGCAGAAAGGAAAGAAAAGTATGGAAACACTGTGAATGAGTAATACTGTGTAGGATGGTAAGTTGAGTTGAGTCTTGCATGGTCATTGGACAACTTGTGCATAAGGAACGAATCCCCTAACGGTAACCCAAAGACGGTCTCGGCTTCGTCCTAGGAGGAGCAAAAGAAATAGCGGTGTTGGCATACAACACTCGGATGTGTTATTCGAGAACTTCAGTAGATCTTTCTACCCGTGCTAAAAGGGTCCGTCTAAAACATGGCTAGTTATTGTCTAGGATAGCTTGTGATTCTACTGACCCTTTCATATAGATGAGTCGACACAAGAGCGGCTATCCGCGTTGCACCTTAGATCGAGTCAAGAAATGTGTGCACGGTACAAATGAGTCAAGAAGTGTATGCATGGTACAAATGAGTCAATAAATGTGTACACTGTACGCAATACGAGATTAGATCCTAAGATTTGGCTATAACAGAAACGTGCTTTGATACGAGATGTGGTATCATGAATTGAGTCGTTGACACTAAGTTCAAGTCTACGATTAAGCTATTTTTACGACAAAATAGGTAAAAGGCCATTAAGTTCACAAGTCTATGACTAAGCTATTTCCATAACAAATTGGGGAAAAGACCGTAGGGCAAGTATTGAGTAAAATATACTATGTTGCGAGGCACGACCTCGATGATGATATATGAATGGATTTTATGGCACGACATGACGTTGGCAAAATAGATTTTGTAGTACGATCACAAGGCCTTGGAGCACGACCATGATATTTCAACATGAGTAGACTTACAGTTAAGTAATAAACTGATCCTAAGGCAACTAGAAATACAACCAAAATTATATGGAGTATTAGTTTTGTTTCGGTGGACGAGGGGCTCACTCACCAGTACAATTATGTACTGACATCCAACCAGTTTTCATGCGCAAGTACATGTACTTGCTCGTTCGAGGCGGAGCTCATTTGAACACGTCGAGGCATGGATTTCTTTGAAATTTTGAAGCATATGGTCGCAATTGAAGACTTCATCTATACGAGACATAACGTATGGACATCACCTTCGTCAAGTTGTATGCCTCAAGACAAGATTATTTTATTGAGAGACGAGAGAGAGAGAGAGTTGAGTGTTTGTATTTAGAAAGATTGTGAGCTTGAGCAAATGTAACCTTGACGTGTGCTCCTTGGTAATTCTGTTGTATTATCAATAAATTTTATTTACATTTCGTGTTAATCAACTTCTCCACTTGGGACTTCTGTGTGACGTGACCCCGTCGCAGGCTGCTCTAATCGGCCGTTGTGGAACCCATCTTGCATGAGTGCAACCTAGGCTCGCACAACACACGCCCTAGTGAGGACGATCGGTTCTGCAAACCGGGCGTGACATAGTTGGTATCAGAGGATGGCTTTACATCCTTGACTTCTGATTGAATTCTTTAACTATGATGTTGTTGCTTTCGTAATCGATGTTATTAGCGCTCTCTCTTAATGTTTCACAGAT
>JANAVB010033012.1:8870250-8982931 GCA_029216955.1 Iris pallida | reverse complement strand
ATATATATATATATATATTATATAGATAATATATGATATTATATATATGATATATATATATATATATATATATATATATATATATATATAGATATATACATATATACAATATATATATAAACAAAAGAAGACAAAAAGAAAAAGGAAAAATAAAATAGAAAAAGGAATATATATATAGATATATATATATATATAATATAATATATAATATATATATATATATATATATATATATATATATATACATATAAATATCAATAATATAAATATATATATACATAAATATATATAAACAAAAAAAAAACAAAAAAAAAAAGGAAATAAAATAGAACAGCAGGGGGGTTCGAACTCGCCAGTGGGTCAAGTTCTTGGGTGCAGTCGGGCTAGCCAGGGGTCAGCCCGAGCTTTGTGTTAGGGGTAGGGTTCGGGTTAGATTTAATTATGTTTTAGTTTAGCGTTATTTAAACCCGATTAATCGGTTCGGTATCTGACAGTCAGGATACAGAGTCCTGTGTCCGTGCTAAGCACGATACGCACAGGTCGAATCCTTCGTGTCCAGACTTACCCCTAGGATGCTCGTGTCCTGGCGAGTCACGTATGTGAAAACGAGACACGCACGACACGATTTGTAGCTGTAACTTACGTGTTCGACTTCGGGAGGGGGGGTTCGTTGAGTGCTGGCGGCGACTAGGAGCGTCGGGGCGGTGGCACTCAGGTGATGGTGGTTGGGGGCGGTGTAGACGATTGTGGAGTTGGCGGTGGGGTTGTGGTCGGAGCTAGGGTTCAGGTAAAGAGTTCGTCGGGGAAGAAAGGTCTGGGTGGCCGGATTTTAGTCTAGGGTTAGGGTTTCAGGGTCGGAGGTTATTTATAGGGGGCTTTGGTCGGTCGGGGTTGGCTAGGTCGGCCGGGAAACGTGGGGGGGCAGCTGGCCGGTCGTCGGCAGCTGGTCGGGTCGTCGGGGGTGGGTTGGAATAGGTTTCGCATTATGGTCCTTAGACTTTTAGGAATTACAGATAGGTCCAAAACCTATAAGTTTGCAAATAACAATTTGTAAACTGATATCAAAATAATTTAATTAATTACAAACTACTATTAAAACAATTTTAAATATTACAAAATGATATTAAAATATTTTAAATAATTACATAGTGATATATTTTGATTTAAAAACTATTTAAAAATCATTTAAAAATTCTAAAAAAATTCCTAAAATCATAATAAATTATTTTAAAGCTAATTTAGGCCATTAGCAACTAATTAACACTAATTAAATTAATTTTTGAAAAACAGGGGCTGACACTTAACCATACTAGTCTTGCGTCCTTTTTCTTGTTTTGAATGCAACGACTCAATATGATACCATATTTCGTGTTGAAGCACGTGCCTCTGCCATAGCAAAATCTTAGGCTCAACGACTGTGTTGCATACCGTGCAAATACTTTTTGACCCATTCATACCGCGTGCATACACATCTTGACTCAATCTAAGGCATGCACGCGGATAGCCACTTTTATGCCAACTCATCTATATGAAATGGGTCACTAGCGCCACAAGTTATAGTTGGACCCTTTTTGATAAGATGGTACGTGCTTGACGAGGCATGAACTCGACTACCTTTCCTGAAATACCCTCTATACAGTACTCCCTTCGTTCTAGGTAGTCGCACTCCCCGTGAAGGTCCCGCAGCTAGTTCCTCCTAGGTTGGATCGGTCATGTGGACGTAGGTTGCCGCCCGAGGAACAATCATTCTTGTGCACAAGTTGTCTAATGACCATGCAAGACTCGACTCAACTTTCCCTATTTTGAGACCATTTCTCATATTTACTTTCCATATCCATATAGATCCATAACCAGAGACTGCCTCGGCGACAAAAGGTCGCAAGAACTTTCTATATTTTCATAGCTTTCTGACTCAACTCAGGAACGACTATTTGATAGTCCTCCTTCTCAACTTGACTAATTTGTATTCCGTTCAGTGCCACTAACTGTGTCATACTCTATATGACAAGCCTTAAAATTGTAGGATCGTACGGCTATAACAAGTCGTGGGACCATGAGACCGTGCCTGCTATGACATCACGTCGATAGCCTGTATTCACTCAATATATGAGGTCAAAAGATAGAGTGCCAAATTGAAAACCATTCGTGAAGAACATCTAAGCAATAAGCTAACATCTCCAAGTTATATATCAATTGACTCAAAACAATAGGATTTTTTTAGCTATGTGGGTTCGTCTCTTTTATTTTCAAGCCTATTCAGTGCATATAAAAACTCCATTTTATTAATGTGAAAGACAGCAGAGGCATCGAAGCCACCCACTAGAATGAGGAGTTGCCTTGACCGAGAGGGACTTTGAGCAAGCCGATGCATAGCCAAATCTAAATATCGTTGCTTTCGATTCCTCCGATTGACTTGAGCGGAGTGGGGCACTACTGTTAATTTTTCTACATTCAAAAGAAATTAAAATAGATTAGAAACTGTCACGCCCCAGAACCAGAATACTGGAGAACGGGGGCAGACACAGCCAGCTACGTATATTGAAGTGCAACCCACCTCGCTATACGGTCACGGCTGTCTAGATACAAGAGGGTTTAACTACAAGCCATCAGTCTCTTATGGTCAGGAACAAGCCTATTGTCTCAATCTCAAGCAAGTAATAGCAGTTACAAGATGTCAGAGCACCAAATATACAATAGTAAGGCATCCCATACATTATATATTTGGATGATCATGAAGCTAGTCATACAAAATGCGAGGACTAGCAAGAGTTTCAGTCATGCATGATCAACCCTAGGATTTGTTAATCATGCTACAGCCCGTAGGCAGACAATAAGTAAAGTGCAATCGAGCTAACACATGCTCGTTGGCTAAATGCCTCAAAAGAATATTTTTACAATAGAGTGGGAGAACAAATCAAAACCCACTCGTTGCCAGGGTTACGCCTGGTGGTCACCATCTGGCTGAAAGATAGGGAGATTGGAGCTGCTCCGGTATCTGGCCATACAAAACCAGTTGGGTCAGATCCCAGAAAGAGCAAGTACCACAAATGAGCTTCACTTAAGAACTAAAACCAGCATATCAGAACATATAATAAGAAGGATAATAATAAGACATGAATCTAAATAGAGCAATAAATGTCAAGAGAATAAGAAATTATTCCGATCAGTTATTGATAAGATACGCATAAGCAATCATGATCCGGAGTAGCCAGGTACTGGAACAAGATAAGGCTTAGACTGGATAGACTCTACATCCAACATTTACGGCCAAGCAATAAGTACGACTTAATACTTTAACTAACTAGGGTTATCACAGGCCTAGTTACTAGCAAGATGTAATGAGATATTCCAACAGTCACAAGCCCTGCAGACCATCCAGGTTATCCAGAGGGAATTAGGGGTTTATTTCATGTAGGTACATAGTCCAAGAAATGTATGTACCCTTAAGTAGCTTGGTGGGTGCAACATATGACAGTGTACTGAAAATGTGCCCTACTCGAAGGCAGGCTACAAATCCTATGATAGGGCACCCAGATAACGGGATTGCCTGTAGCTGGAAAATCTCTTTATGACTACTAGATTATTCTCGTTATTAGTCTTAGTCAATTTTAGTAGGTACCCCTGACCGTGGTACTCAGGGGTCCTTGCCCTAGACATGATGCAAGATGATACAGGTTCATTTGTACAGACACAATCATCCACGGTGTCCAGGCTATTCATACTTGTCATGTCATGCTAGCCGTCGCAACAGCATTCAATAGTTTCCATCATGCTTATTTGTTATATCATGTCATGTCAGTTGCTTGTTGTACCATGTCGTGTACAATTTTCATTCCAAACATATTAACTAATTTGTGATTATCAAGTTCATGACAAAAGGCGTAAGAATATAAAAGCAAACAGGATACGCTAAGGGCTCAAGGTCTTCACGCTAGCTAATCTACGCTAGGCCGAGGGGCCCCGAGCATAAAAAATTGTAAAGCCCCTAAATTTCTACTATTTTTTATTAAATTTGGTACTGATTTAAAATTTCGCATTGTACGTCGCGTAGTCGTATTATACGTCGCACACGAAGTTTTATTTTTCGTAATTGCTCGACGAGTGCAAATATGTGTGAGCGTACATATTTTAGAAAAAATATTTTTTCTAATTTTATAGTTTCAAGATAATTTATATAATAATTATTTTAGTTACCGTACCAAAATTTTTAATTTCATTATTTTATTTATTTTACAAGGCCTTTCGTTTATAACAAATTATTGATAATATTCTTGTGCATACGTATATATATTTCCTAAATATTTTACTAATTTATTTTTAAATAAAAAAATATAATTTTCGAGATTTATTAATATTAATATTTTATTATTCAATAAGATATTTAAAAATATTTATTATTTTTGAAATTATTATTATTGGTATTTTGAAAAATATATTGGAAGTTATTGTGGCCATTTTAAATTTCGATTTGATGTTATAGATTTAATTTAAATAGTTTAAAGGTAGAATTTATATTTAATTGGAGTCTACATTATCTAGATTTAAAATTTGAATTTAATTTGAATTTAGATTTGATTTAAATAGTGATTTATCTAAATGGAGAATTTAAAATCCTAATCCTTGTCTTAATGGAAATTCCCACAACCTATAAATAGGCATGCACTCATCCATATATTTCTATTCTCCAAATTTCTTCCACAAATTTCCAACCCTAACTAATTGCCATCCATAGATTTTATCGTGCGTGCATCGTGTCCGTGTCTCCATCTTTTCTACTAATTTCCACCATTACAATTACATTGTCACCCACTTCATGTCCACACGCGGACACATATCATCATCCATCCCCGACACCAAGTTCTAAACCTAAAACCAAATTCCTAGCAAACACAATTCCCTAATCCTAATTCCCACCACCGTCGCCAACGCCGATTTCGCCACTGCCCTCCTCCTCGGCCTCATCGGAGTCTGCCCCGACCACAGCAGCGCCGTACGCCGCTACCAGCAATCATCCCTGTCGACCCTGCGCAGGCGAGTGCGTCCGCCGCGCCAAGCCCGGTTCCTTCACCATCGCGGCACAATCAGGCAACCACCATATGGCCGGCCTCCACCTCGCCTGGCCTCCTCTGACCCAAGCCATCGCCGGAACTACGGCGACCCAAAATCCTATTACCTTGGCCGCTCCCAGCCAGGACCACCACCCAACACCCGTCTTCCGGCCACCGCGTCGGGACTGCCTACCACCGTGCCCCGACCAGATCAAACTACCACCACCACACACGCACCACCACCACGGCCACCGGTCGGAAACCCCCAATCCGCCACCAACAACAACAACAAATTAGAAAATAGAAAGCCCTCACCTGAGCCCCTCCGCCGCGGCCGGCGCATCTCCGCCGTGCCCGAGCACCACATCCTTTCGCGTCCGCTGCGGCCAGCACGACCGCTCCTTTCTGTTGACTCTTTCCGTACCTCTTTCGTTGCCGCCCGCTCGAACAGCCCCACGTGTCCTCCGCCATGCTTCCCCGGTGCGGCCGTCGCCTCCTTCCTAGGCCGACGCGCCACCGTCCCCTCTCAGCCTCTCCAGCCTCTCCCGAGCTCATCCACCCCGACAAACCCCTCTTCCCCGGCCAACGCCGACGCGTGCGTCCGTTCTCCGCCGTCGTGCCACCACGTACGGCCGACGTCCTCCCTCCGGCCTTTCTCTCCGCATACCGCCCTCTCTTCCTTCTCCCCTTCGCTCCTCCGCCGTAGCCCTACGGTCGACCGCCCGATCGTCTCCACCCAGCGCCTTCCTCTCCCGTCCGCCTTCCTTCTTCCACCCCTGAAAACCCTTGCCGCCCGCCGGCCAAGTTCTCTCTGCCTCCTCTCCAGCTCCTTCTTCCCTCCCCATCTCTCCGTCTCTTTCTTCATCTGTTCTTTTTTTTTTCATTGATTAGCTTCATGCTTTCCGAGGAAGCATGAGTGGACTGGATAGAGTATTACTAAGGATATTATTATTATTATTATTATTATTATTATTATTATTATTATTATTATCATTGGTATTATTATTATTATTATTAACTAACATATTATGACAGATTGAAAACAAAGTAGTATTTTATTATTAATCTGTGTGAATATATATTTATATTATATATTAGGATAATGATGATTATCATTTGTTGATAGTCATTAATTTTATTATTATTATTATTTTCATTAGCTATACCAATTTCAATGTTGATATTTTATTATTATTACATACAATAAAATATCTACAAAATATATTATTATTAGTGGTAATTTAAATAAAGTTTTTGCATAAAATTATAGTTTTTGGTATAAGATGATTTTGCATAATTTTCAAATATTTATCAAAGGCTATTTTACTAATAAAAATATATAGTTTTCAAATATAATAAATAATTTTCAAAATAGTTATTTATTTATATTTATTTTTCTCCGATTATCTATTCTTGTCCATAACTAAATCAAATCACTTCCACCTTCTTGCAATCTCGAACCTCCCTATATCGTCCCTAGCCAAATTGACTATCCGAACCCAATGACACAATCCATCCCATCATTTGAGATCGTCTTACGTACTTATGACATCTACAACTATTCTGTGCCAACTGGATCAAATCATAATTCAACTGCAACGAACTGAAGGATAATTTGCGTAGTCATCTGAGGCTGTCTTGCGTAGTTGTTGTACCAAAGTCGCAGTTTGTGCCACCTTGATCATCGCAGCACACCAGGCGTCCTACCAGGCAAGACACCTTACCATTTGCTGTTTATTTATTTTAGCACATATTTTATGCATTATTTATTTTTTTATGTAAAATAAACTGTGTTACATGGCCTAACCTGTTAGAACTTACAGTTCGTTTATATTTTCTGCTATGTATTATTTTTCTTACACATTAAACCTAGATTTAAGGGACCACCTTTGTGTGTTGCATTCATGGCCTTGACACGTTGTACCATGAAGTTGTGTCGTATGTAGAACACGGACGTGCGTGATTGGCTGGCCACCAGTACGTACAAGCCGTACGATAGGAATAACCGCCAATAGAGGTTGCATGCTTAGTTTGACTTAGCGGTTATAGAGGTTTACTGTTGTGGATATAACAGAGTAGGCATTGGGCGGGGAGGACAATTCCTTAGCGTATGGGCTTCGATGCACTTTTTTTTATGACCCGGACTCTCCGTTGGAGATACAGGGTTGATGACCCATGATTACTGATGGTCACTGATGTTCTGCGAAACGTTATGCTCTTACTGATGGGGCCTCTGGTGCCCAAGAGGGGACTATGCCGATCCTATTTAGCCAGGGCCTATGCGTAGGAAGGATTATTCTCAACTATATTTTACTTAGAACGTTTAGGTACCTTTTATCCGTTAGGTACGATTACTTTTGGTTTGGGTACTTGTATCTGACCGTGGCTTGGAATAATAACTTATCGCGGATTAGTTCGTCACATCTTGTCCTTGTTTGGTTGTAGGTGTGACTTACTACTTCGATGAGAAGGTATTGAACCTTGTTGGGGTCCGAATACCATATTGGATTCATAGCATGGAAAGATACGTCACCGTGTATTAGTTTACCATCTCATGTCCTTATTTGGTTGGGGGGATGGTAAGCTCGTTCAATAGGTGTGTATTGGACCGTGTTATAACTCAATTAACTTATTTATTTGAGCAATATTTATTCAGTTTATATGGCATGATATTATGTGTCTTGTTACGTCCCTCTGAGGACCTGATTATCTCTCCAGGTGTGTGCTCTTGTCTTTCACAGGTGCTCTAGCTCTAGCCGTGACCATCTCTATTTCTTCGAGGATGATTGCGCTTGGATCGTCTTCGCTTCGCTCGCCAAAAATTATTTCTTTTCTCATGTATTTTCCTTTACTTGTTGGTAGTAGATTTGTCTCCGCCTAACATATTGTATAAAAACAATTCATTATCATTATATGCTATCTTTTATTCATTTATTTTTGTGTGGATGAGATTAGTTATAGTTCTACTATATTTTACAGCTTATGTATTCATACGAGGCTTTCATATATTGGAGTATACTTCATATGTTTACAGCTGGCATGTCTACGTTCCTAGTCCTACGTATTTTGGGACTGGGACGTTACACATTTTTATGGTGGCCCATACAGGTCAAGATAAATTGTTTGGCTACTTTACCGTACCAAGCAAGCCTGCGAATATGATTAGAAGTCTAGGATCTCATCCACATACTTGACTTTTTTTCCTCGATTCCATATTCGACCAACTCTTCGATTGCATCTTGCTTGATTCTTTCTATCATTATCCTTATCTTCCCTTCGTGCTTGCTAGAGATTGACCCTACAAGTTAGATGTCCCAAACACACTTAGTTTAATTCTTTTAAGTTGGGTAGAATGACTTGTGACCTAGCAATCCTTTTGTCCCTGTGACCTATATTAGCAAGTTTACTTAGATTCTAGAATTTAGAGGACCCTAACCCATTTAGCCAACCAAGGACTCGGACAAGAAGACTATAGGACAAATGTATAGAGACCAACATAGGATACAACTTAGAGTCTTAAGGAGTTTGAACTAATTCTACTCTATTTCAATCTTAATCTCACGTGCCTATATTTTTACTAACTAGATTAATGATGCTAATGTAGCCTAGTTTATGTAAGCTCAATTCTTTATCAAGCTTGTTCATGACATATGTTATTGGAGGTCTCCGCTAACGTATTGTCTACTCAGAACCGGTACATGATGATCTGATCAACCTAGTGCACTTTGGTTCGCTTTTATCTATCGTTCTATGTGGATGGGGACATAGCTAAACTTGCCCTCTAGAGTCCCATCCGCGACTGCCTTGACAACTCCTTTTGAATTATTCGGTTGCCTTTGAACCACGTATTCGTATTCGATAACGCCTCATTCGAACTCTATATTGCGTTCGCCTTCACCTATTTTAAGAAGGACAAAAACATTGTACTAAAACTTCCTCTAACTGTCTATCACCATGACCATTACCACCTAATGTAACTATATCTTTGTCTTGAACTACTCGACCTTTCCCTCGACCCTAAATTTACAATCTTGACTTTCTAATCGCTTGAATTGAAGAAGTGATTACAATCGTCTCTTAATCATATCCTCAACCTAGACTACGACCATATAAACTTTTTTAAACCCTTCTATCTACCGTTGTGCCTCTCACCCCTCCTAATTCTTAATTTCGAGGACGAAATTCTTTTAAGTTGGGTAGGATGTAAAATCTCTAAATTTCTACTATTTTTTTATTAAATTTGGTACTGACTTAAAATTTTGCATTGTACGTCGCATAGTCGTATTATATGTCGTACACGAAGTTTTATTTTTCGTAATTTCTCGACGAGTGCGAATGTGTGCGAGCGTACATATTTAGAAAAAATATTTTTTCTAATTTTATAGTTTCAAGATAATTTATATAATAATTATTTTAGTTATCGTACCAAAATTTTCAATTTCATTATTTTATTTATTTTACAAGGCCTTTCGTTTATAATAAATTATTGATAATATTCTTGTGCATACGTATATATATTTCCTAAATATTTTACTAGTTTATTTTTAAATAAAAAATGTAATTTTTGAGATTTATTAATATTAATATTTTATTATTCAAAAAGATATTTAAAAATATTTATTATTTTCGAAATTATTATTATTGGTATTTTGAAAAATATATTGGAAGTTATTGTGGCCATTTTAAATTTCGATTTGATGTTATGGATTTAATTTAAATAGTTTAAAGGTAGAATTTAAATTTAATTGGAGTCTAGATTATCTAGATTTAAAATTTGAATTTAATTTGAATTTAGATTTGATTTAAATAGTGATTTATCTAAATGGGGAATTTAAAATCCTAATCCTTGTCTTAATGGGAATTTCCATATCCTATAAATAGGCAGGAATTCATCCATATATTTCTATTCTCCAAATTTCTTCCACAAATTTCCAACCCTAACTAATTGCCATCTATAGATTTATCGTGCGTGCATCGTGTCCGTGTCTCCATCTTTTCCACTAATTTTCACCATTACAATTACATTGTCACCCTCTTCGTGTCCACACGCGGACACATCATCATCCATCCCCGACACCAAGTCCTAAACCTAAAACCAAATTCCTAGCAAACACAATTCCCTAACCCTAATTCCACCACCGTCGCCAACACCGATTCCGCCACTGCCTCCTCCTCGGCCTCATCGGAGTCTGCCCCGACCACAGCAGCGCCGTACGCCGCTACCAGCAATCAGCCCTGTCGATCCTGCGCAGGCGAGTGCGTCCGCCGTGCCAAGCTCGGTTCCTTCACCATCGCGGCGCACTCAGGCAACCACCATATGGCCGGCCTCCACCTCGCCTGGCCTCCTCTGACCCAAGCCATCGCCGGAACTACGGCGACCCAAAACCCCATTACCTTGGCTGAGCCCAGCCAGGACCACCACCCAACACCCGACTTCCGGCCACCGCGTCGGGACTTCCTACCACCGTGCCCCGACCAGATTAAACCACCACCACCACACACGCACCACCACCACGGCCACCGGCCGGAAACCCCCAATCCGCCACCAACAGCAACAACAAATTGGAAAATAGGAAGCCCTCACCTGAGCCCCTCCGCCGCGGTCGACGCATCTCCGCCGTGCCCGAGCCCCACGTCCTTCCGCGCCTGCCGCGGCCAGCACGACCGCTCCTTTTCGCTGACTCTTCCCGTACCTCTTCCGTTGTCGCCCATTCGAACAGCCCCACGTGTCCTCCGCCATGCTTCTCCGGCGCTGCCGCCGCCTCCTTCCTAGGCCGGCGTGCCACCGTCCCTTCTCCGCCTCTCCAGCCTCTCCCGAGCTCATCCACCCCGACAAACCCCTCTTCTCCGGCCAACGCCGACGCGCGCGTCCGTTCTCCGCCATCGCGCAACCATGTACGACCGACGTCCTCCCTCCGGCCTCTCTCTCTGCATACCGCCCTCTCTTCCTTCTCCCCTCCGCTCCTCCGCCGTAGCCCTACGGTCGATCGCCCGACCATCTCCACCCAGCGCCTCCCTCTCCCGTCCGTCTTCTTTCTTCCACCCCTGAAAACCCTTGCTGCCCGCCGGCCAAGTTCTCTCTGCCTCCTCTCCAGCTCCTTCTTTCCTTCCTATCTCTCCGTCTCTTTCTTCATCTGTTCTTTTATTTTTTTATTTTTTTTATTAATTAGCTTCATGCTTTCCGAGGAAGCATGAGTGGACTGGATAGAGTATTACTAAGGATATTATTATTATTATTATCATTGGTATTATTATTATTATTAACTAACATATTATGACAGATTGAAAACAATGTAGTATTTTATTATTAATCTGTGTGAATATATATTTATATTATATATTAGGATAATGATGATTATCATTTGTTGATAGTCATTAATTTTATTATTATTATTATTATTAGCTATACCAATTTCAATGTTGATATTTTATTATTATTACATACAATAAAATATCTACAAAATATATTATTATTAGTGGTAATTTAAATAAAGTTTTTACATAAAATTATAGTTTTTGGTATAAGATGATTTTGCATGATTTTCAAATATTTATCAAAGGCTATTTTACTAATAAAAATATATACTTTTCAAATATAATAAATAATTTTCAAAATAGTTATTTATTTATATTTATTTTTTCTCCGATTATCTATTCTTGTCCATAACTAAATCAAATCACTTCCACCTTCTTGCAATCTCGAACCTCCCTATATCATCCCTAGCCAAATTGACTATCCGAACCCAATGACACGGTCCATCCCATCATTTGAGATCGTCTTACGTACTTATGACATCTACAACTATTCTGTGCCAACTGGATCAAATCACAATTCAACTGCAACAAACTGAAGGATATTTGTGTAGTCATCTGAGGCTGTCTTGCGTAGTTGTTGTACCAAAGTCGCAGTTTGTGCCACCTTGATCATCACAGCACACCAGGCGTCCTACCAGGCAAGACACCTTGACATTTGCTGTTTATTTATTTTAGCACATATTTCATGCATTATTTATTTTTTAATGTAAAATAAACTGTGATACATGGCATAACCTGTTAGAACTTACAATTCGTTTATATTTTCCGCTATGTATTATTTTTCTTACACATTAAACCTAGATTTAAGGGACCACCTTTGTGTGTTGCATTCATAGCCTTGACACGTTGTACCACGAAGTTGTGTCGCATGTAGAACATGGACGTGCGTGATTGGCTGGCCACCAGTACGTACAAGCTGTGCGATAGGAATAACCGCCAATAGAGGTTGCATGCTTAGTTTGGCTTAGCGGTTATAGAGGTTTACTGTTGTGGATATAACAGAGTAGGCATTGGGCGGGGAGGATAATTCCTTAGCGTATGGGCTTCGATGCACTTTTTCTTGTGACCCGGACTCTCCGCTGGAGATACAGGATTGATGACCCATGATTAGTGACGGTCACTGATGTTCTGCGAAACGTTATGCTCTTACTGATGGGGCCTCTGGTGCCCAAGAGGGGACTATGCTGATCCTATTTAGCCAGGGCCCATGCGTTGGAATGATTGTTCTCAACTACATTTTACTTAGAACGTTTAGGTACCTTTATCCGTTAGGTACGAGTACTTTTGGTTTGGGTACTTGTATCTGACCATGGCTTGGAACAATAACTTGTCGCGGATTAGTTCGTCACATCTTGTCCTTGTTTGGTTGTAGGTGTGACTTACTACTTCGATGAGAAGGTATTGAACCTTATTGGGGTCCGGATACCATATTGGATTCATAGCATGGAAAGATACGTCACCGTGTATTAGTTTACCATCTCATGTCCTTATTTGGTTGGGGGGATGGTAAGCTCGTTCAATAGGTGTGTATTGGACCATGTTATAATTCAATTAACTTATTTATTTGAGCAATATTTATTCAGTTTATATGGCATAATATTATGTGTCTTGTTACGTCCCTCTGAGGACCTGATTATCTCTCCAGGTGTGTGCTCTTGTCTTTCGCAGGTGCTCTAGCTCTAGCCGTGACCATCTCTATTTCTTCGAGGATGATTGCACTTGGATCGTCTTCGTTTCGCTCGCCAAAAATCATTTCTTTTCTCATGTATATTCCTTTACTTGTTGGTAGTGGATTTGTCTCCGCCAACATATTGTATCAAGACAATTCATTATCATTATATGATATCTTTTATTCATTTATTTTTGTGTGGATGAGATTAGTTATGGTTTTACTGCATTTTACAGCTTATGTATTCATACGAGGCTTCCATATATTGGAGTATACTTCATATGTTTACAGCTGGCATGTCTACGTTCCTAGTCCTACGTATTTTGGGACTGGGACGTTACATGTTTTTGTGGTGGCCCATGCAGGTCAAGATAAATTGTTTGGCTACTTTACCGTACCAAACAAGCCTGCGAATAGGATTAGAAGTCTAGGATCTCATCCACATACTTGACTTTTTTTCCTCGATTCCATATTCGACCAACTCATCGATTGCATCTTGCTTTATTCCTTCTATCATTATCCTTATCTTCCCTTCGTGCTTGCTAGAGATTGACCCTACAAGTTAGATGTCCCAAACATCCTTAGTTTAATTCTTTTAAGTTGGGTAGAATAACTTGTGACCTAGCAATCCCTTTGTCCCTGTGACCTATTGTAAGCCCCTGTTTTTCAAAATTCATTTTTAATTAATTAATTTTTAGTGACAAATTAGCCTTAAAATAATTATTTAGATTTTTAGGAATTTTTCTAGAATTTTTAAATGATTTTTAAATAAGTTTTATATATTAAAAATATCAATTTGCAATTTTCAAAATTGTTTTAATATAGTTTTGTAATAATTAGAATTGTTTTAATATCAGTTTGTAAATAGTTAATTATTTTTAATGCGGAATGCAAATTTAATTTTGCATTTAGACGCTGGAAGGACCTATCCGTGATTTCCTAAACTCTAGGGGGTTTTCTGCTAAAAACCTAAACCTAACCCTAACCGACCACCGCCTCTGCGTGTCGTCGTCTCCGGCGATCCACGACCAAACCCTAACCCTAATCCTAATTTCTAGCCCTAATCCCACCGCCCGAGGGTTCTATAAATAGCCCCTGACCCCCCAGACCCTAACCCTAGACTCCACGACCACCACAGCCCCCTACGCCGCCGCAACCAACCCATCTTCCCCGACGAGACTCGCCGGAGTTCGCCCTAACCTAGCCCGATGCCTACACGCCACTTCAACAGCCCCGACCACCACCATTCGACGCGTCTCTCTGAGACGATTGCAGCGCCACCACTCCGCCACCGTCACGACGCCTCCTCCGCCGTCCAGACCCTTCGACAGCCCCCCCCGATCGACTGGACACGTGAGTAGCAGTGTCCTTACGAGTCGTGCATGTCTCGTGTTGTGTCCATATTGTTCGCCGTGTCTTGGCGAACGTGAGCGTGGAACTGGACACGTGAGACTCGTGTCGTACGTGTCAAAATCAACCCGGACACTTAGACTCCTGTGTCCCTAACTGTCAGGACACAGGGCCGATATTTTTTTTTTATTGTTAATCTAACCTAAACCTAATAAAACTAACCTAAACTCTAACCCTAACACTGAGCTCGGGCTGACCCCCTGGCCAGCCCGACCCGTTTAAACACCCCTCCTTCCTGAGGACAGGGTTCGAGCCCCCTCCTTTCTGTCTTCTTTTTCTTTTCTGTTTCTTTTCTTTTTCTTTTTCTTTTTCAATTTTATATATATATTTATATATATATGTATATATATATATATATATATATATATATATATATATATATATATATATATATATATATATTAGTATATATATGTGTATATACTGCTTTTGACAGTATTTTATATATATGTATATATTTTATAATTAGTAAAATTTTATATAAATATGTTTATATTTATATATATACCTTATAAATTAAGTACTTTTCCTTACATATATATATATATATATATATATATATATATATATATATATATATATATATATATATATATATATATATATATATATGTACTTTTAAAAACATAGGTAGGTATATTTTCTATATGCATAACTTTACCTTATTAAAAATAATAATATTTATTTTGAAAATTTTATTTTTATTGTATTTAAATTACTGCAACCATTTGGTGTCCAAGCCTAGCATGGGTATTTGGGCTCAAATGTGTTTTCACACATTCAAGACCTGTACAAGTCATATTGGACTTGATTCATGGCCTTGGGTCCTGTATTTGAACTTTGGTTCAAATTATATACATGGACAAAATACGCAGATAATTAATTATTGTGTGCATTGCTGTTTTTGATTTTTCTAAAAATACTTAAGGTATTGCTAAAATTATGGAAAAATAGTTTTTAGATACTATGTTAAGTTAGCTAATTTAGTATAATTTTTGTAGTATTTAATTTACTGTTTTGCCACTAGTTTGGCATATAAAACCAAAACTCATTTTCTGTATACTTAGGAAAACTGATTTTTATAAAATATTTGTACTGGTTAATAAATTCCAGAAAAATTATAAAAAATTTCTATGATTAACAAAGATTACTTTGATACTTTGCTTTAAGAAAAACTAGGCTTTTTGCCTATCTCTAAAATTGTTAGAACTCAATGATCTTTTGATTTATTTATTGATTAATTACGACTTGTAGCTTTTTGTGTTGTTTGGAGTTTTAGTCGTGTTGAACCCCATCCCTCACTAGTGTAAAGACCCTAGAAAGTTAGTTAACATAGTGTGTCACCCCACATTGGTCTCCTATGCCAAGTCATCATTTTGGCTAGGTGCCCAGTCACAAGTCGTGTTTCACCAATTAGTGTCCTAGTGTTTTAGCTTAGTGTAAAAACTAAGTTGTTGTATTTACTTCTACAGCGACGAGTTACTGGACATCCATAGCATTATTATCGCAGCTTGTTTTGTTTGCTTTGCTAGAGGCAAGTACTTTCTACGAACTTTACATATTATCACATAAATGAACTGCAAACCCCACCATGTTGAATGCTGATCCTTGGGGTAGCAAGTTAGAATCTCTACATAATATACTTTCAGTTACTACCATGCTTAGAATAGTCTTGATGTATCTCTCACCTGATTAGAATATGGGTTATGGGGAAACTGATAGTTGAGTACGTGATCACGACCCCCTTCTCCCGTACGTATGTACCGAGCAAGGTTGACATTTTATATGTATACCTTGTCGTATGCTTTATCTCAACGCAGATTTGTACGTATGTACATCTGTCGCCGTTTCACTTGTACGGAAGTACATTTCATTATGTGCCTCCAGCACATTGTATATCTATTGACCGATCATGTACCTGCTACAGTTTTAAATATTATATACAGCTGTTTCTATGACATATGTATCATTGCCATGATAGACTATGTGATGCCATGCTTTCCAGTTATTCCTCTCATGTTCATTTCCATGTTTCATATGCTAGTTTGCTAGATTTAGTGCTTACTCCCGTCCTGACAGGATAACGTTGTAGGTGTCCTTACTGAGGAGGAGTTACTCTGCGACTCATATTATGGGGTTACTGCCGAGGACCCGGCTCTGCTTTACGAGGATGTTCCTGCAGGGAACCTCGCCTAGTTGTCTTTTGTTTACTTAGACTTTTGAGAGTAGACATGTATTAGACTATATCATTTTGTAACTAGACATGTATCCAGTTTTACATTTCAGTTTACTTGTACTTGGATATTTTACTATATACGACGACTTTTGTGTTTGGAGCATTTATGATTCTTCTTCACTTATAGAACTGTTAGCACATTTAGTCTTATCCTGTTGTCTTTAGAACAACTTACTACGTTTTATCTCAACGTAGGCTGAACATGACTCGGCCTGGCCCAACAATTTGGGTAGCGGGTCGTGACATGTTTTTAGTGGTGGCCCATGTAGGTCCTGACTAAACCGTTTGGTTACGTTATTGTACCAAGCATGCCTGCAATTAGGAACTTAAGGTAATTAGACAACACTAGAAAAGACGCTTAGAACACTTAGAGGAATGCTAGGATTGCAACATAGGAAATATGTCGCATGTTTGCTATTATAATTAGATTTTCTTGCATATGATTGCTTACTTTAAACAAGTCCTTATAAGTCTTTTTATATAATTTAGATGGTGCTTACTCGTTCGTCCTAGTATGTTACCCCCGAGAATGGGGCCCTCGATATCCAGTCAGCTGACCGGTTGACTGATACACCTCCACCTACCACATTCCCCCACTCCACAGACCCAGATACCACCTTCCACATCCCAGGCCCGGCAGGACCCGATACTTCCACCACCCCCTATCACTATACCCACCCAGGCTTCCGTCACACTCGACGGAACCCAGCTGCTCACACTGATCCAGGGGTTCCTAACAACCCATCAGGAGCAGACTACCCTACTCCGCCAGAGCATGGAGCGTTCTGAGGGACGTCCCGTGGTCCCACCACATGTAGAGCCACGGCAGAGAGCGGGGACGGTCAAGGACTTCATGGGTCTGAATCCCAAGGAGTTCTCAGGGACTGAGGGCATAGTAGTAGCTGATGACTGGCTAGATTCTGTAGAGAGGAAGCTTCTGGGAGTTAGGATACCGGATGACCTTCAGGTCGAGGCAGCAGGATTTCTACTGATAGACTTAGCAGGAGTCTGGTTCAGGAATGAGCCATTATTTGCGAGAGGTAGAGCCACCTGGGACCAGTTCAAGACCCAGTTCAAGAAGAAATTCTTCTCGACCACTGCTAGAGTAGCCATGGGGCTACGATTCCAGAACATCCAACAGGAGAACCGTTCTGTTGATGACTATGCGGAAGAGTTTAGTCGCCTGAGCCGTTTTGCTCCTAGTCTGGTTGCTGATCCAGAGGAGATGACCCGTAGGTTTTGCCATGGTCTAGTTCCAGACATTGGCATCCTTATAGTGGCAAACGGTACGACTGACTACTACCAGAGCCTAGAGTTAGCCCGGAGCATCGAGGAGCGTCTTCTGTCATGCAAGAGGCCGGCTTCTGTACATCATGAGGGACCGTCCAAGCGTCAGGCTTTCCAGCAGAGAGCGCCGACGCCACCCCAGCAGACTTACCGTCCCCCTACACCACATCATCAGACCCCGCCAGTTAGAGCCCCGGGACCCCGGCATCAGCAGCAGCAGCAGCAGCAGAGGGGAGCTATATGTTCTTTCTGCGGAAGACCAGGGCATGATCACACCGTTTACAGGAAGAGGTTGAAGCAGTGTTTAGCTTGTGGGTCTGCCACCTATCAGATTCGAGAGTGCCCAGTAGTAAAGACTAGAGGACCGCTTCCGACTCAGCAGCAGAGGTTTGGGCAGCATCTGCAGCAGCAGAAGGGACCTCAGGGGAGGGTTTATAGTCTAGCCATTGAGCCGGAGCCGGAGCAGGTTTCGGAGCCGGATTACTTAGCTGACATCATCACAGGTCATGTTTATTTGTATACTTTTCTAGCTGTATGTTTGTTTGATTCTGGTGCATCTCATAGCTTCCTATCATTAGAGTTTATGCATAAACATCATCTAGTAGCTACACCTACCGCGGAGATTAGTAGAGTGATGACGGGAGGAGGACCAGTGCCTATTAGATCTATCTATAGATGTTCTATTTTTATAGCCGGGAGAGAGTTCAGAGGGCGATTCTTTGTGATGCCACTCCCCGGTTATGATATCATATTGGGGATGGACTGGCTTAGCTATGCCCATGCATCTATAGATTGCTATGAGGGTAGTATTTTGTTCAGTCCCCCAGGCACAGCACCATTCAGTGTCAGGAGGACAGGGCCGGAGATCAGCCTAGAGCCGAACTGTTGTGCGACAGTCGGGGACGCAGCACCGCCACACCCTATCATTAGGGAGTTTATGGATGTATTCCCAGAGGATCTTCCAGGACTTCCGCCTGACAGAGATGTGGAGTTCACTATAGATCTAGTGCCGGGTTCATCACCAGTATCCCGGGCTTGCTATAGAGTGAATCCCAGGGAGGCCATAGAGATGAAAGAGCAGATTGATGACCTGTTGAAAAAGGGTTTCATTCGATCCAGTGCTTCTCCATGGGGAGCGCCAGTGCTCTTTGTGCCTAAGAAGGACGGTACAGTCCGGTTGTGTATTGACTATCGGGCCTTGAATGCCATCACCATCAAGAACAAATATCCTCTGCCCAGGATAGATGATTTGTTCGACCAGTTGAGCGGGGGCGAAGGTGTTTTCCAGGATAGACTTGAGATCCGGGTACCACCAGGTGAAGGTTAGGCCAGCAGACATCCAGAAGACGGCGTTCAATACGAAGTACGGGCAGTACGAGTTTCTGGTGATGCCATTTGGTCTCACAAATGCGCCAGCTGTCTTTATGAACTTGATGAATAAGACATTTCACCAGTATCTGGATAAGTTCGTCGTAGTATTTATTGACGACATCCTGATATACTCGAAGACGCCGGAGGAGCATGCAGAGCACTTGCGGATAGTTTTGGGGATTCTGAGGCAGGAGAGATTATTTGCCAAATTGCCGAAGTGCGTGTTCTTTCTAGACCGAGTGGAGTTTCTCGGCCATGTAGTCACTGGAGATGGAATCTCGGTGGATCCCAGGAAGATTGCTGCAGTTGAGACGTGGAAGGCTCCGACGTCAGTTTCGGAGATCAGGAGCTTTCTGGGTTTAGCAGGCTATTACAGAAAGTTCGTCCAGGACTTTGCTAGGATAGCTGAACCCATGACGAAGTTGACGCGGAAGGACGCAGAGTACATCTGGTCAGAGGACTGCCAGGCGGCATTTGAGAAGCTGAAGAGGAGGCTGACGACCGCTCTAGTTCTGACTTTACCTTCAGGTTCTGGAGGTTTCACCATATACAGTGATGCTTCTAGGAAGGGGCTAGGATGTGTTCTACAGCAGCATGGGAAAGTAATTGCTTATGCATCTAGGCAGTTGCGGACTCATGAGAGGAATTATCCTACCCATGACCTAGAGTTAGCTGCGGTGATCTTTGCACTCAAGTTATGGAAACATTACTTATACGGAGAGCGTGTGGAAATCTTTACTGACCACAAAAGCTTGAAGTATGTGTTCACGCAGAAAGAGCTGAACATGAGGCAAAGACAATGGTTGGAGTTGATGAAGGACTTCGACATCGATTTACAGTATCACCCCGGGAAGGCAAATGTGGTGGCGGATGTGCTGAGCAGGCATCCGATGGCATGGTATCTGATGATTGATCGGCATTTACGGGAGGATCTGGAGAAGCTCGGTATCGAGCTAGTTCGGCCAGGATCAGTGATACAGATGATGGCGCTTGACATTCAGTCAGGTTTGATAGAGCAGATCCGGGAGGCACAGTCTACAGATGAGAGTCTTCGCAGACTTCGACCCCAGGCATTAGCTGGATTGCTGGATGACTTCACTATAGCAGAGGATGGATCCCTGAGGCATGGCAGCCGATTGTGCGTGCCGAACGAAGAGCTAGTAGAGGCAGTTTGCAGGAGGCGCACCGATCGAGATATTCTATTCACCCTGGTGCTAACAAGATGTACCGTGACTTGCGGGAACATCTTTGGTGGCACGGGATGAAGAGGGATGTATCGCATTTTATCTCGAGATGCCTAGTTTGCCAGCAGGTCAAGGCGGAGCGCCATAGGCCAACTGGTTTGTTGCAGCTGTTACCCATTCCCGAGTGGAAGTGGGAACATATTACGATGGACTTCGTTTCAGGGCTTCCTCGTTCCCAAGGAGGGAAGGATGCCATCTGGGTCATCGTAGACAGGCTGACGAAGTGTGCGCACTTCATACCCTTCAAGGTGGGGCTTTCCACCGAGAAGTTGGCGGAGCTATACATGCAGCAGATAGTTCGCCTACACGGAGTGCCGGAGAGCATCGTGTCAGACAGAGACAGTAGATTCACATCCCACTACTGGAGGAGCTTGCAGGAGGAGTTGGGCAGTAGGCTCAAGTTCAGTACGGCGTACCACCCACAGACAGATGGGCAGTCCGAGAGGACGATACAGACATTGGAGGATATGCTGAAGACTTGTGTGCTGGACTTCGGAGGATCATGGGAGAGCCATCTGCACTTGGTAGAGTTTTCTTACAACAACAGCTACCAGGCCAGTATTGGTATGTCTCTTTTCGAGGTGCTATATGGACGACGATGTCGCACACCGCTCTTTTAGGATGATGTCGGAGACAGAGTTATGCTCGGACCAGAGATGATCACGGATGCAGCAGAGAAAGTCGGAATGATCAGAGATAGGCTCAGAGTAGCTCAAGACAGGCAGAAATACTGGGCTGATGCTAGTCGCAGGCCGATGGAGTTCGCAGACGGTGATATGGTGCTAGTGAAGATATCACCTACTAGAGGGGCGATCCGGTTCGGACGAAGAGGGAAGCTGAGCCCCAGATACATCGGGCCGTTCGAGGTACTTGGCAGGATCGGAGAGGTAGCTTACAAGGATGCACTTTCACCCAACCTAGCAGGAGTTCACGACGTCTTTTACGTATCTCAGCTGAGGAGATATGTTCCAGACCCCAGTCATGTGCTAGATCATTCAGAGTTGGAGGTCGGACCGAGCCTTACAGTTTCGGAGCAGCCAGTGGAGATATTAGACCGGAGAGAGAAGAGGCTGAGGAACAAGGTTATACCCCTAGTACGAGTAGTTTGGAGCCGTCACTCCCCAGGTGAATCTACTTGGGAGAGGGAGTCGGACATGAGGGAGAGATACCCTTACTTGTTCGATCCGACCGCTGCGAGGGAACCACCCGTTCCCGCTTGATATCCTAGAGGTTAGTTTCGATCGCAGCCTTAGTCATTTTGTTGCATTGCTTGCTATGTTAGAATATTGTCGGGTCTTCAATCCTTGTGAATTTCGAGGACGAAATTTTTCAAGGAGGGAAGACTTGTAAGCCCCTGTTTTTCAAAATTCATTTTTAATTAATTAATTTTTAGTGACAAATTAGCCTTAAAATAATTATTTAGATTTTTAGGAATTTTTCTAGAATTTTTAAATGATTTTTAAATAAGTTTTATATATCAAAAATATCAATTTGTAATTTTCAAAATTGTTTTAATATAGTTTTGTAATAATTAGAATTGTTTTAATATCAGTTTGTAAATAGTTAATTGTTTTTAATGCGGAATGCAAATTTAATTTTGCATTTAGACGCTGGAAGGACCTATCCGTGATTTCCTAAACTCTAGGGGGTTTTCTGCTAAAAACCTAAACCTAACCCTAACCGACCACCGCCTCTGCGTGTCGTCGTCTCCGGCGATCTACGACCAAACCCTAACCCTAATCCTAATTTCTAGCCCTAATCCCACCGCCCTAGGGTTCTATAAATAGCCCCTGACCCCCCAGACCCTAACCCTAGACTCCACGACCACCACAGCCCCCTACGCCGCCGCAACCAACCCATCTTCCCCGACGAGACTCGCCGGAGTTCGCCCTAACCTAGCCCGACGCCTACACGCCACTTCAACAGCCCCGACCACCACCATTCGACGCGTCTCTCTGAGACGATTACAGCGCCACCACTCCGCCACCGTCACGATGCCTCCTCCGCCGTCCAGACCCTTCGACAGCCCCCCCCCCCGATCGACTGGACACGTGAGTAGCAGTATCCTTACGAGTCGTGCGTGTCTCGTGTTGTGTCCATATTGTTCGCCGTGTCTTGGCGAACGTGAACGTGGAACTGGACACGTGAGACTCGTGTCGTACGTGTCAAAATCAACCCGGACACTTAGACTCCTGTGTCCCTAACTGTCAGGACACAGGGCCGATATTTTTTTTTTTATTGTTAATCTAACCTAAACCTAATAAAACTAACCTAAACTCTAACCCTAACACTGAGCTCGGGCTGACCCCCTGGCCAGCCCGACCCGTTTAAACACCCCCCCTCCTGAGGACAGGGTTCGAGCCCCCTCCTTTCTGTCTTCTTTTTCTTTTCTGTTTCTTTTCTTTTTCTTTTTCTTTTTCAGTTTTATATATATATTTATATATATATGTATATATATATATATATTAGTATATATATATATGTGTATATACTGCTTTTGACAGTATTTTATATATATGTATATATTTTATAATTAGTAAAATTTTATATAAATATGTTTATATTTATATATATACCTTATAAATTAAGTATTTTTCCTTACATATATATATATATATATATATATATATATATATATATATATATGTACTTTTAAAAACATAGGTAGGTATATTTTCTATATGCATAACTTTACCTTATTAAAAATAATAATATTTATTTTGCAAAATTATATTTTTATTGTATTTAAATTACTGCAACCATTTGGTGTCCAAGCCTAGCATGGGTATTTGGGCTCAAATATGTTTTCACACATTCAAGACCTGTACAAGTCATGTTGGACTTGATTCATGGCCTTGGGTCCTGTATTTGAACTTTGGTTCAAATTATATACATGGACAAAATACGCAGATAATTAATTATTGTGTGCATTGCTGTTTTTGATTTTTCTAAAAATACTTAAAGTATTGCTAAAATTATGGAAAAATAGTTTTTAGATACTATGTTAAGTTGGCTAATTTAGTATAATTTTTGTAGTATTTAATTTACTGTTTTGCCACTAGTTTGGCATATAAAACCAAAACTCATTTTCTGTATACTTAGGAAAACTGATTTTTATAAAATATTTGTACTGGTTAATAAATTCCAGAAAAATTATAATAAATTTCTATGATTAACAAAGATCACTTTGATACTTTGCTTTAAGAAAAACTAGGCTTTTTGCCTATCTCTAAAATTGTTAGAACTCAATGATCTTTTGATTTATTTATTGATTAATTACGACTTGTAGCTTTTTGTGTTGTTTGGAGTTTTAGTCGTGTTGAACCCCATCCCTCACTAGTGTAAAGACCCTAGAAAGTTAGTTAACATAGTGTGTCACCCCACATTGGTCTCCTATGCCAAGTCATCATTTTGGCTAGGTGCCCAGTCACAAGTCGTGTTTCACTAATTAGTGTCCTAGTGTTTTAGCTTAGTGTAAAAACTAAGTTGTTGTATTTACTTCTACAGCGACGAGTTACTGGACATCCATAGCATTGTTATCGCAGCTTGTTTTGTTTTGCTTTGCTAGAGGCAAGTACTTTCTACGAACTTTACATATTGTCACATAAATGAACTGCAAACCCCACCATGTTGAATTCTGATCCTTGGGGTAGCAAGTTAGAATCTCTACATGATATACTTTCAGTTACTACCATGCTTAGAATAGTCTTGATGTATCTCTCACCTGATTAGAATATGGGTTATGGGGAAACTGATAGTTGAGGACGTGATCACGACCCCCTTCTCCCGTACGTATGTACCGAGCAAGGTTGACATTTTATATGTATACCTTGTCGTATGCTTTATCTCAACGCGGATTTGTACGTATGTACATCTTTGTCTTGAACTACTCGACCTTTCCTTCGACCCTAAATTTACAATGTTGACTTTCTAATCGCTTGAATTTAAGAAGTGATTACAATCGTCTCTTAATCATATCCTCAACCTAGACTACGACCATATAAACTTCTTTAAACCCTTCTATCTACCGTTGTGCCTCCCACCCCCTCCTAATTCTTAATTTCGAGGATAAAATTCTTTTAAGTTGGGTAGGATGTAAAACCCCTAAATTTTTACTATTTTTTTTATTAAATTTGGTACTGATTTAAAATTTTGCATTGTACGTCGCGTAGTCGTATTATACGTCGCACACGAAGTTTTAGTTTTCGTAATTGCTCGACGAGTGCGAATGTGTGCGAGCGTACATAATTTAGAAAAAAATATTTTTTTCTAATTTTATAGTTTCAAGATAATTTATATAATAATTATTTTAGTTATCGTACCAAAATTTTCAATTTCATTATTTTATTTATTTTACAAGGCCTTTCGTTTATAACAAATTATTGATAATATTCTTGTGCATACGTATATATATTTCCTAAATATTTTACTAGTTTATTTTTAAATAAAAAATATAATTTTTAAAATTTATTAATATTAATATTTTATTATTCAAAAAGATATTTAAAAATATTTATTATTTTCAAAATTATTATTATTGGTATTTTGAAAAATATATTGGAAGTTATTGTGGCCATTTTAAATTTCGATTTGATGTTATAGATTTAATTTAAATAGTTTAAAGGTAGAATTTATATTTAATTGGAGTCTAGATTATCTAGATTTAAAATTTGAATTTAATTTGAATTTAGATTTGATTTAAATAGTGATTTATCTAAATAGGGAATTTAAAATCCTAATCCTTGTCTTAATGGAAATTTCCACATCCTATAAATAGACAGGTACTCATCCATGTATTTCTATTCTCCAAATTTCTTCCACAAATTTCCAACCCTAACTAATTGCCATCCATAGATTTTATCGTGCGTGCATCGTGTCCGTGTCCCCATTTTTCCACTAATTTCTACCACTACAATTACATTGTCACCCTCTTCGTGTCCACACGCGGACACATATCATCATCCATCCCCGACACCAAGTCCTAAACCTAAAACCAAATTCCTAGCAAACACAATTCCCTAATCCTAATTCCCACCACCGTCGCCAATGCCGATTCCGCCACTGCCTCCTCCTCGGCCTCACCGGAGTCTGCCCCGACCACAGCAACGCCGTACCCCGCTTCCAGCAATCATCCCTGTCGACCCTGCGTAGGCGAGTGCGTCCGCCGCGCTAAGCCCGGTTCCTTCACCATCGCGGCGCGCTCAGGCAACCACCATATGGCCGGCCTCCACCTCGCCTGGCCTCCTCTAAACCAAGCCATCGTCGGAACTACGGAGACCAAAAACCCCATCACCTTGGCCGCGCCCAGCCAGGACCACCACCCAACACCCGACTTTCGGCCACCGCATCGGGACTCCCTACCACCGTGCCCTGACCAGATCAAACCACCACCACCACACACGCACCACCACTACGGCCACCGGCCGGAAACCCCCAATCCGCCACCACCAACAACAACAAATTAGAAAATAGGAAGCCCTCACCTGAGCCCCTCCGCTGCGGCCGGCGCATCTCTGCCGTGCCCGAGCCCCACGTCGTCCCGCGTCCGCCGCGGCCAGCGCGACCGCTCCTTTACGCTGACTCTTCCCGCACCTCTTCCGTCATCGTCCGCTCGAACAGCCTCGCGTGTCATCCGCCATGCTTCCCCCGTGCGGCCGTCGCCTCCTTCCTAGGCCGGCGCGCCACCATCCCCTCTCCGCCTCTCCAGCCTCTCCCGAGCTCATCCAACCCGACAAACCCCTCTTTCCCGGCCACCGTCGACGCGCACGTCCGTTCTCCGCCGTTGCGCCACCGCGTCCGACCGACGTCCTCCCTCTGGCCACTCTCTCCTCCTACCGCCCTCTCTTTCTTCTCCCCTCCGCTCCTTCGTCGTAGCCCTACGGCCGACCGCCCGACCGTCTTCTTCCAGCGCCTCCTTCTTCCGTCCGCCTTCCTTCTTCCACTCCCGAAAACCCTTGCCGCCTGCCGGCCAAGTTCTCTCCGCCTCCTCTCCAGCTCCTTCTTCCCTCCCCATCTCTCCGTCTCTTTCTTCATCTGTTCTTTTATTTTTTATTTTTTTCATTGATTAGCTTCATGCTTCCCGAGGAAGCATGAGTGCACTGGATAGAGTATTACTAAGGATATTATTATTATTATTATTATTATTATTATTATTATTATTATTATTATTATTATTATTTTTATTATTATTATTATTATTATTATTATTATTATTATTAACTAACATATTATGACAGATTGAAAACAAAGTAGTGTTTTATTATTAATCTGTGTGAATATATATTTATATTATATATTAGGATAATGATGATTATCATTTGTTGATAGTCATTAATTTTATTATTATTATTATTATTTTCATTAGCTATACCAATTTTAATGTTGATATTTTATTATTATTACATACAATAAAATATCTACAAAATATATTATTATTATTGGTAATTTAAATAAAGTTTTTGCATAAAATTATAGTTTTTGGTATAAGATGATTTTGCATGACTTTCAAATATTTATCAAAGGCTATTTTACTAATAAAAATATATAGTTTTCAAATATAATAAATAGTTTTCAAAATAGTTATTTATTTATATTTATTTTTCTCCGATTATCTATTCTTGTCCATAACTAAATCAAATCACTTCCACCTTCTTGCAATCTCGAACCTCCCTATATCGTCCCTAGCCAAATTGACTATTCGAACCCAATGACACGGTCCATCCCATCATTTGAGATCGTCTTACGTACTTATGACATCTACAACTATTCTGTGCCAACTGGATCAAATTACAATTCAACTGCAACAAACTGAAGGATAATTTGTGTAGTCATCTGAGGCTGTCTTGCGTAGTTGTTGTACCAAAGTCGCAGTTTGTGCCACCTTGATCATCGCAGCACACCAGGCGTCCTACCAGGCAAGACACCTTGACATTTGCTGTTTATTTATTTTAGCACATATTTCATGCATTATTTATTTTTTAATGTAAAATAAACTGTGATACATGGCATAACCTGTTAGAACTTACTGTTCATTTATATTTCCTGCTATGTATTATTTTTCTTACACATTAAACCTAGATTTAAGGGACCACCTTTGTGTGTTGCATTCATGGCCTTGACACGTTGTACCACGAAGTTGTGTGTCGCATGTAGAACACAGACGTGCGTGATTGGCTGGCCACCAGTGCGTACAAGCCGTACGATAGGAATAACCGCTAATAAAGGTTGCATGCTTAGTTTGACTTAGCGGTTATGGAGGTTTACTGTTGTGGATACAACATAGTAGGCATTGGGCGGGGAGGACAATTCGTTAGTGTATGGACTTCGATGTACTTTTCTTTGTGACCCGGACTCTCCGCTGGAGATACGGGGTTGATGACCCATGATTACTGACGGCCACTGATGTTCTGTGAAACGTTATGCTCTTACTGATGGGGCCTCTGGTGCCCAAGAGGGGACTATGCCGATCCTATTTCGCCGGGGCCCATGCGTAGGAAGGATTGTTCTCAACTATATTTCACTTAGAACGGTTAGGTACCTTTATCCGTTAGGTACGAGTACTTTTGGTTTGGGTACTTGTATCTGACCGTGGCTTGGAATAATAACTTGTCGCAGATTAGTTCGTCACATCTTGTCCTTGTTTGGTTGTAGGTGTGACTTACTACTTCGATGAGAAGGTATTGAACCTTGTTGGGGTCCGAATACCATATTGGATTCATAGCATGGAAACATACGTCACCGTGAATTAGTTTACCATCTCCTGTCCTTGTTTGGTTGGAGGATGGTAAGCTCGTTCAATAGGTGTGTATTAGACCATATTATAATTCAATTAACTTATTTATTTGAGCAATATTTATTCAGTTTATATGGTATGATATTATGTGTCTTGTTACGTCCCTCTGAGGACCTGGTTATCTCTCCAGGTGTGTGCTCTTGTCTTTCGTAGGTGCTCTAGCTCTAGCCGTGACCATCTCTATTTCTTCGAGGATGATTGCGCTTGGATCGTCTTCGCTTCGCTCGCCAAAAATTATTTCTTTTCTCATGTATTTTCCTTTACTTGTTGGTAGTGGATTTGTCTCCGCCCAACATATTGTATCAAGACAATTTATTATCATTATATGATATCTTTTATTCATTTATTTTTGTGTGGATGAGATTAGTTATGGTTCTACTGTATTTTACAGCTTATGTATTCATACGAGGCTTCCATATATTGGAGTATACTTCGTATGTTTACAGCTGGCATGTCTACGTTCCTAGTCCTACGTATTTTGGGACTGGGGCGTTACAAAAATTGCTTTACGCAGGAAAGAGCTAAGAAAAGATAGCTCTATGCGAGCAATGCTGCATACGAGCCAGACTTTACGTGAACGAGTACTCTACGCTAGCAAAGCCGTATGCGAGCGAGACTCTATACGAGCGAGTACTCTACGCGAGCGAGCACTACACACGAGCGAGAGAGTCTACGCGAGCGAGACTCTTACTCGAGCGGAAAGGTCTACGCGAGCGAGAGTAGCCTCTGTATAGAGCTCGGATCAACTCTGCATAGAACAGATTACCTGGGCACGTAAAACGTGTGCATAAAGGGTGAATACTACGCTAGAACGTAAAACGTGTGCGTAAAAACTTTATCTTCTCCCCAAGGCCGAGACAAGCCGGTGTAAAGGCTCAAGAACTCAAGAAGCCCCATCTCGGCCAAGACTCGATGAAATCCAACCATTCAGAAGCCAAACTTGCGTAAAATCGAAATTTCTACTACATGGAACTCTCAGTTTTCGAAAACAAGCCAGTTTAGTATATCAAAATCTTGAAGAGAAAAAGAATGCTAAAACCTAGATCTACAAAATTCATGCATCAAAATAAAAATTTCCAAGTTCTAAAGTAGTTTAGAAACATGCTAGGAAGCCATTGGAACCATCAAAATGGGTTCTTAAGTGAAAGAAAGATGCACTTGCCTACTGTGGGTGTTCGGTGGAGAAAAAAATAAAGAAGAAGAAGAAGAGAAGTAAATGAGAACATGAATGAGGATAGAGAAGGGTTGTTGGGTTAATAAATGAGGGATGGTGGTAGGTAGAGGTTTGTATATCAACCCAAACCGAGCCAGACCAAGCCAAACCCAACCGAACCCGATGCATGCCAAAAGCCAGAATAGACCACACGAACCATGAAATGCTAACTAACCCATGCCAATGTAAAAACCCAAGGCTAGCCAATCAGGACAAGTCGAAATACAGGTCCGAGATTACGTACACGCATACCAAAATACGTATAACAAAATCCGAGGATGACAGAAACCCTTATACAAAGATCTATATAAACACATCCACATATATGTGAAACACAAAAGAAAATGATACAACAACCTAGCAATTATGATCTGATACACCAAATAAGTCATTATAATCGATACAGAATTCAAAGTCAATACGATATATAAGTACATGAACTAAGCAACATTTTAATACAATAATATTAAAAAAATGGATACATAACCATACAGAACAAAACTATTGTTGATTGGGTGGTGGTGGTGGTGATACCTAGAAATGAGTCATGATAGCCGATGGAACTGAAGTGAGAATCAACGCATCGAGCTTGGCCATGCCAAGGGCATGGGAGTACTGAAGTTAACTGCATCATCTTGTACAATATCGTCATAATATGCTCTATGTCAAACTATAGTCCACTAAGGACGATAGCTAAACCGGAATCCTATGTCGATGGAGCAGAAGAAGATGCACCTTGGGGAGCTCTATGTAGACAACCCTAGAGGGGATGAATAGGGTAATAAAATAAATTCCTAAGTAAAAAACTTAGGTACACAATCAGAAATAAAAAAAACTTAGGTACACAATCAGAAAAATAGCAGTAGTAAAGTAAATGACAAGAGATAGATATCAAGAGCGCAAACATAGCGATGTCTACTGGTGCCCATCATGGAAGGCAATACAGTCCCGGAATCTCTTGTCTGGTATTAATTACTATTATAAAATACCAATATACCACGAGCTTTGATCCGAAGTGCTCGTCGACTTCTTACAACCACGGGCTTTGATCTGAAGAGCTTGCGGACTTCAAACAACCACGAGCTTTGATCTGAATGGCTCATCGACTTCTTACAACCAAATAGAAATAACTTGGAAATCCAAGCTTTACAACTCGAATAGACTTATACTGCAACTTGGCACTAGAAGGCTTGAGAGTTGTACTTGGGAGTATGAAGGTTGTAGAGCTCAGAATATATAAGGATTTGTAAGTGAGAATTTGTGGGTTTCAATGGCAAAGTCAAGGGCTATTTATAGGTTTTCAAAATGGCTATACTGACTAAATTAGGCCCAAAATCGGAGCCCTAACATTCAAAATTTCAAACATTGGATTATTTAGGAAGGAATGTGCAAAATTTTAAACTTGGACAAAGATAGCAAAACTGGGCCTGAGTTCGGTTGGTGATTGAACTCGGCCTGAATTCGACTATCTTTGAGCCAGAATATTTTTCAGGTATTCAAACATAGTTTTCCCTGAATTCTATAGGTTTAGGAAAAATATTTTTTTTGTTGAAAACTAGAGTTTGGGTCAAATTCATGTATAGTGGACTAGGATTTTGGCTTTCGATGACTGGGATATATATATATATATATATATATATATATATATATATATATATATATATATATATATATATATATATATATATATATATTACATATATATATATATATATACATATATATATATATATATTTATATATATATATATATATATATATACATATATATATATATATATATATATATATATATATATATATATATATATATATATATATATATGAACTTTCCAGTGCCGGTACGAACTCGATCCATATTGAGTCCTAATAAATAAAATAAAAATACAAAAAAAATTATAAAATCGAGCAGCATCTCTTATGATGATAGTGTCCAGCATTTATCGATATGATGGCATGAGTTGGCTTATCTTTTTCTTTTGTACGATGATATATATTTTTCCTTGACAGGAGTTGTCCAATGATAAACAGTTATTTAAATCTATATACCTTATCGGGGCTTCGCCCCAGGGAGCGCTACCCCCTCAACCTGCAACCCCCCTCCACTGCACAGAAGCCCCAAGTGCGAGGCCTCGGAGATGTTGTGGGTGGTTTAGAAATATCTTGTAGGATGGCGTCATTTTTGGCCCATAATGATTTCTTCATTGCATATGTCCATTTTTTATCTTGCTTAATGCTTTTTCTGTAAATACATATTAGATGAAAAAAGAGTATGCGTATATGAAAAATACAATACACATTAAGGCAATGCTAAGTTTAAGTATGAACGTTATAATGATTGCTTGGTTATTAATGATAGTATAATGTTAAAGTTAATTGATTAGCCACAATTAATAGAAAAACATAGTTAGGACATTGGCTAACAATGTTCCTCTTTTTGATTATAACAAAACAGTTAAGTCTATGAGGGATATAATAGATGCATATATCAGTAATATGTAAAATACAATAAGCATGAAGCACAAATCACTAAAAATATACTACTTAAACGACAATATACTTAAACTTATTTCTCTCCCTTTGACATAATCAAAAATATCCCCATACTAAGAGGTAAATGAAATCCAATCTTATAGAGCAAGAGGAATCATAGATAATCATGATAAAAAAACAATATAGGAGAAGTGTGTAAAGACAAGTTTATAAAATACACAAAATGTAGAATAGGTTGTCAAAATACAATGTAGGTATTAAAATTTAAAAGAAAAGAACAATCAATAAAAGGTTTACCAACAAAAATCCAATGTAGAAATCCCAAAATATAATATAATAGTATGTGAAGCTCTAGTTATGGAAGAAAGGATTTCAACCAAAAAGCCAAGAGGATTAGAGTACTCTAAGATGTTATTGCATTATTTTGATACATTTAGCTATCACCAATCAAATTACGGATGCAACCAATTGCTACTTGATTCTGATTCACATTGAGTACCATGACTGATCCGACAATTTTTTAAAATATTTTAATTTACTCACTTCTCAATCTTTATTTATTTTAAAGGGGTTCCAAACGGTTTCAATGAAAATCATCATCCCTATGCAAGTTAAATATCCAAATACTTTCCTCAATTAGAGAGATTATCAGTCAATTCAAATCATTTCATAGCATTTGTCGTATATTTCACATCTTTTCAATATGATCCAAATAGTTATATTCATATTATCCAATCTAGATATCAATTCAAATTCCCCATGAATCGTATTTGTAATCCAAATTGATTTTTATCACCATCCGATATCAGAACATCATGAGTAATTGAAACTCTCTTTTATTTGTACAAGCATACAATTATTCCAACAATTTCTTTACTATAATACTTATTCCACAGAAGTTCAATTGTTAAATATAACTACTGAATCTTCCAATTTATTCTACCAAGGCAAATCATTATTTCTAAAATATCAAATCTGAGGGTTACCCGTTATCAATTATTCTTGTCAAAAGTACAACTACATGCAATATTCTATCTAACATAACATCAAATCAGCAATCTCATGATATATCCAATTTATTTTTCAAGTATGAAATTACTGTCCAAAATTTTCAAGTAATGATCCATCTCTTTATTGCTAATTTTATCCTTCCTTCCAACTCGATACAAAATATTCTAAGTTAATCGAATCAAGCGAACTTAAATACCAATCCATCGTACCCGTCAAGAGTAGTCAAATCCAACTTATGGCACAATCAATTACTAAACTCATTTCTCAATATATTCAATTCAAGTCTCACTCTTCATTCAAAGTTCCAGCTAAGGTCAATTCATAACTTATCCAATTCTTAAATTATCTCTGAAGTTCACATCGCAGTATATATTCATTATGTCTTACTTATCACCACCAAGTCTCGTGCAACATTTTAGAGTCATTATATGCGCCTTCCAGCTATTACCTTATTCTTTGATCAAGTCTCTAAGAATAGCTATACCGACAGATAAACCTAATCATTTAGGTAGCTCATCTAAAATAGACGATTGCTAAGGGCCATGCTAATTTTTTTTTATCTTGGAGACAAACATAAACCGACAGTTCTAAGAAACTCTACCCCAATTTATAAGCATAATCTATATCCGAGCATCTGATTACCATTACCGACCAACTCGACAACAGGTACGCAACCAACACTCTATGGTCAAGTCTATCTACCAACAATCATCCTCAAGGGACTATCTCAATTAAAGGCTCACCTAGACTTACACAAAAATGAACAAAGTTTATCCAGTAATATTATGGTCTAAATCCCAAATATATCATTGAATTCCCAACAATCCAAATTCAATTTTTTCTCAGTTTTGTCAGCTGTATAATCCTGTAATCATATATTTATAGCAATTTAG
Organism: Iris pallida; assembly: GCA_029216955.1. Classification (NCBI taxonomy): domain Eukaryota; kingdom Viridiplantae; phylum Streptophyta; class Magnoliopsida; order Asparagales; family Iridaceae; genus Iris; species Iris pallida. The sequence continues at coordinate 8,948,949 of JANAVB010033012.1, read as the reverse complement.
ATTCTTTATCTCGTACTCCAATTCCTTCGAATCCAAATTCATTCATATGCTAAGGCTAACTATTTAATAATCATCAATTATGTCATAGTATTTTAATAATTTATCATTTATAGTGCTTGCTCCGAATTCTTCCCAACTGGTAATCTGTATCCATGCAGTAAAATTAGGGGTGAGCAAATACCGACCGATACCGAAAAATCGACCGAATACCGATAAAAAATATCCCGAAAAATCGAACCGAAATTACGTACCGATACCGAATTGCCGAACCGACTAAAATATGGTATAATGGTAATGGTAACGGTTTGAGTGTAATACCATACCAAAAATACCGAACCGATTCTATAATATATATATATATATATATATATATATATATATATATATATATATATATATATATATATATATATATTATAGAATGTTGTTTGTTATTAATTTTATACTACCCATTTTCATTTTTATCTTTATTTTAATCAATTTCTTAGAACTTAGAATAGATTTTAGTGTAACACCTAGTTTTCCAAATAAGGGTAATTTTAAAATTATAATTATTATTTATTGATATTTAGTTCACATTATTATTTTTGGTGATTTTTAATTATTTTTAAACTATTTAAAAACTGTTTTAAGTCATGACTTGTGATTTTGGTGTACAGCTAGTGAAACCGTAGAGACTGCAAGACCTAGAGCCTAACCACGTTATTAGGATGATTTATTATCATTTTTATCCTAGGGGTATTTTGGTCATTTTGACTTATTTGAATTATTTGGTGATTTGTTGAATTGGTGAATTCTAGGTTGACTTGACTTGTTGAGACCTAGTGAACTAGCCTAGAAGCTAACCCTAGCCATGGTGATCCTAGTCTAACTTAGGTTAACCTACTTTTAGTCATTAGAAACTAATTTTAGAATGAGGGGACTTGGTTTAGTGAATTTAAGTCATGGTTTATGGTTTCATGAAATGACTTATGGCTTGATGATTTATTTGATCATAACTTAGCCCATGGCCCATAACTAGAAGCCCTAACCCAAACCAAACCCTAAATGACCAGCCATAGGGATCCCCACCCTATATAAACACTTATTCTCTAGGGCTTGCCTCCTTCTTTCATTCATTTCAACATTGAAAAAGAAAGGTAATTGTCCCTCTTCCAAAAATCTCCATAAATTCATTTTAATTTTTTTTTAATCCTAGTTTCTTGCATTAGAACCTAATACTCTCCAACTTTCTGATTTTGGGGTTTAATCCCAGCTTTGGGTCAATTTGGAGCTTTTGGCATAAGAGAAAGAATCCCCCATTTGAAGCTTTTCCAAGCTTTTGCAAATATAGGTAAAACCCTCTAAATTGATATAAATTTCAATTTTCTTTGCATGTAGGGCTAGATCTAGGAGTCCGCTAGGTGTCCCCGAAATTTGGGTGGTTTTTGTGTTCGTTTGGAGTCCGTATCGGACACGTGTCATATTGTTGCCTAGGTGTTTGATGAAATGCCTAAGAGGGATTTTTTTTCTGTTTTTCCAAATCTTTTTGAATGAATTCCTAGATCTATATGTGTACTTCACATTTGTGTCCTACTGAGCACATTTCTGGACACGTTCGTGTCCATATTTGAACACACAAGCGTGCACGAGGACACCGTGCAGTGTCCTGCTGCTCGAGCTTCACAGCGGACACGACACAGTACGGTTTGGCATAAAACTTGGTGAGCTCATAGGGGCAATATCTGCGAGCATGCCCCCAAGGTCCTATCAAAATTTGTGCAGTGGTTTGGGAGAAACCATGGCTGTACTGGCCTTGTACTGGCCTTGTACTGGTCGTACGAGAGCTATAAGAGTCCTCTGATACGTGTCTCGTGCTCAGGACACGAGACCCGTGGATACCTCGTGTCGAGTCCAGTGTGTAGCCCTAGTGTTGGGCTACACATAGGTTTGACCACGAGGCGTGTCGAGCTTGGTGTCGTGCTCACGAGACCTGGACACACGCACACCACACTGTATTACTGTCATTTCTTCTGTGTTCAATATTTTTGATAGTTCAGAGTTAAATGTTATTTAAATTGTTAAAATTATGTAAGATAATGTTCATTTAATGATATGTGATGTATATGACTGTTTGGGGATGATTTTTCATTGGCTAGGTCGAGGATTGCATGGTTGATTGGAAGTTGGTTTCATTTTCATAAACATCCTGAAGATTCCTGATATATGCAACTTGTTATGCTAATTTCTGAATTTAAAAGTGATTTCAACCTATTTTTCCTGATTTAAATTACCATGATTAGTTCATGTATGTGTGTAGGATTGATGTTAACTAAGGATTTTGGATTAAGGGGCTTTTCTGATACATGATTTAAATGACAGTTTTCAAATGAGTTTTCAGAGATTTAAATAAAATGTAACCTGAGAATTTAGATGCATGTTGAATCTGAGTTATAGCTAAACATGTATGTTAAGCCTGCAAACTTTCCTCCCACACATTGTTTCCAATGTTTAAACTAATTTCCTGCCATTGTTTTTAATTTCTAAGAATAACTGAATCGATTCATTTCCTGTTTACTGTCATTTCCTGAGATTATCACTGTATCCCTGTCATTCACACACAATGCATACTTTCCTGAGAAATTATCTCACAAATGCACTGTTTGATTACACACACTCATGCATAGACACATCTCCTTGACACTTGCACTCCCACTTGCCATGACACTCAACCACCCTTCCCATGTACCATCACTGAGTCCCTGTATTTTCAGATTAATGTATTAGTGATATGTAGAGAGATGTAGGTTTCATTTATTCCAAGTTTCAGTTCAGGTTGTATATACATATAGATGTAGGTAGACAGTCAGTTTAAAAGGATTCCTGTCAATTCATGTTAACCGAGTAATGCTGGTTGAATTCCTATTTTCTTTTAAATCCTTTTTAAGTAAAATCTTGGTGTTAAATCACATGTTAGATTCATGTATGTACAGGTGTTTAGTTTACTACAAAGAAAAATAGGGGTTTATGTTGTGAAGGGGATTGGATTTCGAAATTTGTTTGGATTAATATTGAATGGTTAAACTGAGATTCATATATGAATGACTGAGTTTTAATTTCTTAATATTGAATGTTTCCCTGAGATTTGAAATGAATTACAAAGTTTGACTTGAACTTGGTATTGGATTTTGATTGGTATGAGAGTTGGGACTTTGAATTGATTATTTTGAACTGTCGAATTAACACTAAATAACTGTGAACTGAGTTTAGATTTTCTAATGGATATTGGGTAGATCTTGGTTGGCCTTGGTTTGCATTTGTAGGAGCAGGCAAGGCACTGCCTTGGCTTGCCCTGTTGTGGCTTAGCCTGGCTTTTACAGCAGACAGCAGCAGCCTTAGCAATGCAGCAGGCTATGCCTTGTCTTGCATTGCATTCAGCAGCAGGATGCTTGCCTGGGCTGTGCAGGGCAGTAGAGAGCTTTGTACAGGTGACCCTTCCATACCTGAGATGCACATGCCTATGTATGTGCACACAAACACTGAGAACTGTTAGTTAGGGGAGTTCAGGATTTCAAGCCTGATAATTGTTTTCTCAGGTTGACAGTAGGGTATGAGAGTAATATATGTATATGTGTATGAGGTGATGTTTACATGTTGAGGGTTTTCAGTTCAATTGTGAGGTTTTAGGTAGATGAGTGTATATATGTATAGATATTGTGTGAGTGTTATGTGTATTCGGGTATAGGTAAATGTTTGAGTGTGAGTTTAGCTATGGGCATGTATAGGTAAGATTAAGACATTGGTGTAGATAGAGATCCTTACCTCTATGTGTGTGAGGTCAGTAACAAAGGCTTGAAGCCTGGGCAGCAGAGTATTGAAGAGGAATAGTTAACAAAAATTAGGAGGAGGGAGTACCTTAGGCTTGAGTGCAAGGGTGTGTTGGGCTGTGTATAGGTATAGGTCTGTGAGTATATCTCAGTGAAATAGAGAGAGGCTAGATATCAGGTGTGTGTGTGTGTGAGCCTAGATGAGATTGGCAAGCCTATAGGTTAGCCTATATAAATGTGTCCTATTTTAGCTATGTGCATATGTGTGTTATTATATAAATTAGATTAATATTAATATATGTATATGTGTGAAGGTGTGTAATGGTCTATGTATGTTATAGCTATATGGCCTATGGCCTATATACAGGGCACAAAGCCTATGGGTTTATACCTATGGCTCATAGCTTGCGTGTGTGGTTTGAATGCCTAGTGATTGTGTTGTTGGCTGGTATAGCCTAGATAGTGTGTGTGCTTGCTAGAATAGGCTGGTTAGGCTTAGTGAGACTTGTTTGGCTTAGGCTTGACCTAGTTGACCTAGTTTGACCTAGACAACATGCAGACGCATTGTAGATTACTATTATCATCCCCTGTATACATCTTGACTTGTGTTGCTCTAACTAGGAGTCAGGTACCTCATCTCGGACAGTACATTTACTTCAGACATTCAGATACCAGGCGAGTACATTCTCTGACCGTTTCATACTTGTCTGGATTTACATTCTTTCTCTAGATTACTGTACTTGATGCTGATACGATCATTATCACGGATTGGTACTATACAGATCTTCTTCAGAGATGTTATCTCCTTGTATTCACTAAATACATATTGTGATGTGCGTTTCACTTACATATTGTATTTATTGAATACCCCTATCATTGTACACTCATTGTGCATATTGTACTCTCATTATCACATTGAGCCATTGTACAAGCCATTGTATAAGCCATTGTACAAGCCATTGTATAAGGTAACATAACTGAATTGAATCCTTGTGTATTGATTGGAATGGGAGAGTAGAATTGGTTATGTGAACAATCCTATTATATAAGAAATTGTATATGTCCATTGTACACCCACGTACAAAGGAGTCCCATTTTATTGTATAACCTAACCCGTTTATATAACCATATTGTACTCTAAATCACATGTTGCTTACAGTTCTTACTTATCATATATAGATATTTTCTATCAAATCTCTGCTGTTTTTATATACATTCTTCTTTCAGCGTTTTATGTACCTTACTCTATTGCATGCTTTATATTTCCTAACATGATATGAACTGCGTGAGATATTTTGTGCTCACTTCCGTCCTGACTGGACCGGTTGAAAATTTTACAGAGGATGATGAGGAACCCTGCACCCTTACTTGGAGCTTGCCTAGTTGACACTCGTGACCTGGACCCCTGGAGAGGTTCAGGCAGTTGCTCAGGATGATACCTTGTATAGTGTAGATAGCTTAGACTGTTCCTTCTTTTCATGCTTAGCTGTTGTATTTATTTTCAGAGTTGTATATTTTAGAGATGTTGAGTCTGGTAGTTGATAAGACTTGTATTTCATTTCTGTTGTACCTCAATTGGAGATTTCTTTATCTATTTTATCGTGCCATATTCTATCTCTAGATTGTGATTAAGTTGTACCTCTGTGTTGGCCTCCTTATGGAGAGTATTCATATTATGTTAGTTATAGTTCATGACCTAGAACAGCGTTCTACCGTCGACACTGCGGCGTAGGCTGGGCGTTGTTACGCCTTCGTACCCTCACAGTGGGTGCGGGTCGTGACACGTTTTTAGTGGTGGCCCATGCAGGTCGAGTTTATGTAGTGGTATTCGAACTAGAGTATCACTACAGCCTGCAGCAGGATTAGGATTATTTTTGGAGGTACTCAATCACATTAGGAAAAACTCTTAATCAGATTCCTCTTATCTAAATTTGCTGCTTTTTGACTTTCCCTGAATATAAACTGTCCTCATTTGATTTTTGCTTCATTCTCAGAAATTGCTTCTTGTTTTGATCTGTCTTCATGATGGTTATGAAGACACGATCTCATCGTTTCGGTTCGGGGGATACTATCGAGAGGCTGGCCACCTCTCGTCTTGTTTATCAGGGCCTCGAGACCGCAGCTCTTGTTGTGCCGACTCAGGTTGGCGTTTCTGCCACATTGGAGTTGCACCTCTGTCTATACAGAGACTTTTTCTCGTCATTCCTGATTTCTCTCAGCAGCAGCGGTTCATACAGCATCAGCAGCGGACCAGGGGAAACCAGCAGGGGCGAGCTATCGTCAAGACAGTCGAGGATGCACAGACCATTGGAGATCTTGCTGCAAGTTCCGTTCTTCTTGATTCCATTCCCAAAATTGTCTTTTATAACTATCTTGAAATTCGATTCCATTTGTTCCTTGCTGATTGATTAATTTTGTCATGTTGTTCTTTTGTTATGTTTGTTTTTCTTCTGAGAAAATTATATGGGCTAGGTCACCTAAATCATGGGATCTAGAATCTTCGATAGTCGTGATAGTTGGCATAGTGAGGACACGTAGTCAGACTTTGGATGTATTTCTCGGGTATGAGAATTTATGGTTTTCGCCGTCGCATGCGGCAATACAAAAATTTTAAATACCATGAACCTAGAGGTACGTACCTTAGTCAAGGACGCTGTGATTATCCTAGCCGTGCTCACTAGCATGATGAAGATTCTGAGTATCATGATTTTGGACAGACGCGTATGATTATCTAACGGTATGTTTGAGACTTTGATTGAGGGGTGTTTGACCTAGAAGGACTACTACCATTTTAATTTCGAGGACAAAATTTTTCTAAGGTGGGTAGGATTGTAACACCCAGTTTTCCAAATGAGAGTAATTTTAAAATTTTGAAATTATAATTATTATTTATTGATATTTATTTTATATTATGATTTTTGGTGATTTTTAATTATTTTTAAACTATTTAAAAACTGTTTTAAGTCACGACTTGTGATTTTGGTGTACAGCTAGTGAAATCGTAGAGACTGCATGACCTAGAGCCTAACCAAGTTATTAGGATGATTTATTATCATTTTTAGCCTAGGGTTATTTTGGTCATTTTGACTTATTTGAATTATTTGGTGATTTATTGAATTGGTGAATTCTAGGTTGACTTGACTTGTTGAGACCTAGTGAACTAGCCTAGAAGCTAACCCTAGCCATGGTGACCCTAGTCTAACTTAGGTTAACTTACTTTTAGTCATTAGAAACTAATTTTAGAATGAGAGGACTTGGTTTAGTGAATTTAAGTCATGGTTTATGGTTTCATGAAATGACTTATGGCTTGATGATTTATTTGATCATGACTTGGCCCATGGCCCATAACTAGAAGCCCTAACCCAAACCAAACCCTAAATGACCAGCCATAGGGATCCCTACCCTATATAAACACTTATTCTCTAGGGCTTGCCTCATTCTTTCATTCATTTCAATATTGGAAAAGAAAGGTAATTGTCCCTCTTCCAAAAATCTCCATAAATTCATTTTAATTCTTTTTTAATTCTAGTTTCGTGCATTAGAACCTAATACTCTCCTACTTTCTGATTTTGGGGTTTAATCCCAGCTTTGGGTCAATTTGGAGCTTTTGGTATCAAGAGGAATAATCTCCCATTTGAAGCTTTTCTAAGCTTTTGCACATATAGGTAAAACCCTCTAAATTGATTTAAATTTCAGTTTTCTTTGCATGTAGGGCTAGATCTAGGAGTCCCCTAGGTGACCCGAAATTTGGGTGGTTTTCGTGGTCGTTTGGTGTCCGTATCGTACACGTGTCGTAGTGTTGCCTAGGTGTTTGATGAAATGCCTAAGAGGGATTTTTCTTCTGTTTTTCCAAATCTTTTTGAATGAATTCCTAGATCTATATGTGTACTTCACATTCGTGTCCTACTGAGCACATTTTTGGACACGTTCGTGTCCATATTTGAACACACACGCGTGCACGAGAACACCGTGCAGTGTCCTGCTGCTCGAGCTTCGCTGCGGACACGACACAGCGCGGTTTGGCATGAAACTTGGTGAGCTCATGGGGGCAATTTCTGCGAGCATGCCACCAAGGTCCCATCGAAATTCGTGCAGTGGTTTGGGAGAAACCATGGCTGCACTGGCCTTGTACTGGCCGTGCGACCGCTATCAGAGTCCTCTGATACGTGTCTCGTGCTCAGGACACGAGACCCACGGACACCTCGTGTCGAGTCCAGTGTGTAGACCTAGTGTTGGGCTACACGTAGGTTTGACCACGAGGCGTGTCGAGCTTGGTGTCGTGCTCACGAGACCTGGACGCACGCGCACCACACTGTATTACTGTCCTTTCCTCTGTGTTCAGTTTTTTTGATAGTTCAGAGTTAAATGTTATTTAAATTGTTAAAATTATGTAAGTTAATGTTCATTTAATGATATGTGATGTATATGACTGTTTGGGGATGATTTTTTTTGGCTAGGTCAAGGATTGCATGGTTGATTGGAAGTTGGTTTCATTTTCATAAACATCCTGAAGATTCCTGATACATGCAACCTGTTATGCTAATTTCTGAATTTAAAAGTGATTTCAACCTATTTTTCCTGATTTAAATTACCATGGTTAGTTCATGTATGTGTGTAGGATTGATGTTAACTAAGGATTTTGGATTAAGGGGTTTTTCTGATACATGATTTAAATGACAGTTTTCAAATGAGTTTTCAGAGATTTAAATAAAATGTAACCTGAGAATTTAGATGTATGTTGAATCTGAGTTATAGCTAAACATGTATGTTAAGACTGTAAACTTTTCTCCCACACATTGTTTCCAATGTTTAAACTAATTTTCTGCCACTGTTTTTAATTTCTGAGAATAATTGAATCGATTCATTTCCTATTTACTGTCATTTCCTGAGATTATCACTGTATCCCTGTCATTCACACACAATGCATACTTTCCTGAGAAATTATCTCACAAATGCACTGTTTGATTACACACACTCATGCATAGACACATCCCCTTGACACTTGCACTCCTACTTGCCATGACACTCAACCACCCTTCCCATGTACCATCACAGAGTCCCTGTATTTTCAGATTAATGTATTAGAGATATGTAGAGAGATGTAGGTTTCATTTGTTCCAAGTTTCAGTTCAGGTTGTATATACATGTAGATGTAGGTAGACTGTCAGTTTAAAAGGATTCCTGTCAATTCATGTTAACCGAGTAATGTTGGTTGAATTCCTATTTTCTTTTAAATCCTTTTTAACTAAAATCTTGGTGTTAAATCACATGCTAGATTCATGTATGTACAGGTGTTTAGTTTACTGCAAAGGGAAATAGGGGTTTATGTTGTGAAGGGGATTTGATTTCGAAATTTGTTTGGATTAATATTGAATGGTTAAACTGAGATTCATATGTAAATGACTGAGTTATAATTTCTTAATATTAAATGTTTCCCAGAGATTTGAAATGAATTGCAAAGTTTGACTTAAACTTGGTATTGGATTTTGATTGGTATGGGAGTTGGGACTTTGAATTAATTATTCTGAACTGTCGAATTAACACTAAATAACTATGAACTGAGTTTAGATTTTCTAATGGATATTGGGTAGATCTTGGTTGGCCTTGGTTTGCATTTGCAGGAGCAGGCAAGGCCCTGCCTTGGCTTGCCCTGTTGTGGCTTAGCCTGGCTTTTACAGCAGGCAGCAGCAGCCTTAGCAATGCTGCAGGCCATGCCTTGCCCTGTATTGCATTCAGCAGCAGGATGCTTGCCTTGGCTGTGCAGGGCAGTAGAGAGCCTTGTACAGGTGACCATTCCATACCTGAGATGCACAGGCCTATGTGTGTGCACACATACACTGAGAACTGTTAGTTAGAGGAGTTCAGGATTTTAAGCCTGATAGTTGTTTTCTCAGGTTGACAGTAGGGTATGAGAGTAATATATGTATATGTGTGTGAGGTGATGTTTACATGTTGAGGGTTCTCAGTTCAATTGTGAGGTTTTGGGTAGATGAGGGTATATATGTATAGATATTGTGTGAGTGTTATGTGTATTCGGGTATAGGTAAATGTTTGAGTGTGAGTTTAGCTATGGACATGTATAGGTAAGATTAAGACATTGGTGTAGATAGAGATCCTTACCTCTATGTGTGTGAGGTCAGTAACAAAGGCCTGAAGCCTGGGCAGCAGAGTATTGAAGAGGAATAGTTAACAAAAGTTAGGAGGAGGGAGTACCTTAGGCTTGAGTGCAAGGGTGTGTTGGGCTGTGTATAGGTATAGGTCTGTGAGTATATCTCAGTGAAATAGAGAGAGGCTAGATATCAGGTGTGTGTGTGAGCCTAGATGAGATTGGCAAGCCTATAGGTTAGCCTATATAAATGTGTCCTATTTTAGATATGTGCATATGTGTGTTATTATATAAATTAGATTAATATTAATATATGTATATGTGTGAAGGTGTGTAATGGTCTATGTATGATATAGCTATATGGCCTATGGCCTATATACAAGGCACATAGCCTATGGGTGTATACCTATGGCTCATAGCTTGTGTGTGTGGTCTGAATGCCTAGTGATTGTGTTGTTGGCTGGTATAGCCTAGATAGTGTGTGTGCTTGCTAGAATAGGCTGGTTAGGCTTAGTGAGACTTGTTTGGCTTAGGCTTGACCTAGTTGACCTAGTTTGACCTAGACAGCATGCTGACGCATTGTAGATTACTATTATCATCCTCTGTATACATCTTGACTTGTGTTGCTCTAATTAGGAGTCAGGTACCTCATCTCGGACAGTACATTTACTTCAGACATTCAGATACCAGACGAGTACATTCTCTGACCGTTTCATACTTGTCTGGATTTACATTCTTACTCTAGATTACTGTACTTGATGCTAACACGATCATTATCACGGATTGGTACTATACGGATCTTCTTCTAAGATGTTATCTTCTTGTATTCACTAAATATATATTGTGATATGCGTTTCACTTACATATTATATTTATTGAATACCCTTATCATTGTACACTCATTGTGCATATTGTACTCTTATTATCATATTGAGCCATTGTACAAGCCATTGTACAAGCCATTGTTTAAGCCATTGTACAAGCCATTGTACAAGCCATTGTATAAGGTAACGTAACTGAATTGGATCCTTGTGTATTGATTGGGGAGGGAGAGTAGAATTGGTTATGTGATCAATCCTATTATATAAAAAATTGTATATGTCCATTGTACACCCACGTACAAAGGAGTCCCATTTTATTGTATAACCTAACCCGTTTACATAACCATATTGTACTCTAAATCACATGTTGCTTACAGTTCTTACTTATCATATATAGATATTTTCCATTATCAAATCTCTACTGTTTTCATATACATTCTTCTTTCAGCGTTTCATTTACCTTACTCTATTGCATGCTTTATATTTTCTAACATGATATGAACTACGTGAGATGTTTTGTGCTCGCTCCCGTCCTGACTGGACCTGTTGAAAATTTTACAGAGGATGATGAGGAATCCTGCACCCTTACTTGGAGCTTGCCTAGTTGACACTCGCGACCTGGACCCCTGGGGAGGTTCAGACAGCTGCTCAGGATGATACCTTGTATAGTGTAGATAGCTTAGACTGTTCCTTCTTTTCATGCTTAGCTGTTGTATTTATTTTCAGAGTTGTATATTTTAGAGATGTTGAGTCTAGTAGTTGATAAGACTTGTATTTCATTTCGGTTGTACCTCAGTTGAGGATTTCTTTATCTATTTCATCGTGCCATATTCTATCTCTAGATTGTGATTGAGTTGTACCTCTGTGTTGGCCTCCTTATGGAGAGTATTCATATTATGTTAGTTATAGTTCATGACCTAGAACAGCGTTCTACCGCCGACACTGCGGCGTAGGCTGGGCGTTGTTACGCTCTCGTACCCTCACAGTGGGTGCGGGTCGTGACATTTAGTGGTTTTGAAGTTATATGAAAAACGCTAAGAATTGAGTTTTTGATTTTGTGTGTGTTATCATGGAATTTTGAAGTGAATTTTGGTTACTTAAACTTATACTCAAAATTAAACTTATTGACCACATTTGATTTTTTAAGCTCATTTTTAGGTGTTTGCGACTTGTTACATTTTGTTCTAATAATTTTGATTAATTTTTGGTTGGTAGAGGTTTGGCTTTGAAATTTAATGCTTCAAAAAAGTAAAAAATAACGTATTATAGGTTAAGAGGCTCTATAATATTAAGTGTGTTGATTGATTAAATGTTAATTGGTAAAATATCGATACCGAAGAAAAATCGACTGAATACCGATTTAACCGAAAACGAAAAAAATCGATTCTAAATGGTACGATATTGGTATCGATTTTTCAAATACCGATTTTAAAAAATATCGAAATGTTTGATCAAATACCGACCGATTATACCGACGCTCACCCCTAAGTAAAATCCTCCATATGGTTTATGCGACTCATTACCCAATCAATAAGGTCAGATTATTTTCCTCCAATTCCATCGATCGATTCTTTTACGTTTTTTTATATCCATATTCATTCAATAGAGTCACACAAAAATTATCAATTCACGTTAACCATCAACTTATCGCCTCATCAATGTCATAAATTTTTTACATTCAATAACCCAAGTTCAATAATTACCCACATTTATCATACACCAGTCATATGACTGTGTTACATATCATCCAACATCTATAATCATATTATCTTAGTCTGTATGACAAAAAGTCATATAGCGAATTTATAATCCAACAATCTATATTCCAACCAATTGTCATTAATTTCTAGCACATCTTGTCATCCCTCAATCTTTATTCGTATCCCAGCCATCAAATTTTCGTAAAGAACTTTCATAGAATTTTATACTACAAGAGTCAAGTAATCTAGTTCAATCCGATGAATTTATATGTTGCCTAACTGTCACTCCCGTTTCCCGTTATACGTATTTTTCAGGATACGTATACGGATTTCTGACATTTTTTAGGTGGATCGTAGTTAGACTTGTCTTGCTTAGCCTAATCTTGGTTTAATCTTGGCTCAGTTTATTTTGGTTTGGTTCAACATGTTGGCTTGGTTTTGTTTGAGATGGTTTGGGCATAATATATAAGTCAACCTCTCTCTCCTCCATTTATTTCTCACAACTTCTCCATCTTCTTCATTTACTCCTCTCCACCTACACCCAAGAGCTCTAGGCAAGTGCAACTTGCTTCATGGAGGAACTCAATTTTTGTTGTTCCATTGTCTTCCTTACGAGATTCTAAGACACTTTAGTACTTAGCATTTTTAATTCCCATGGTTTATTTCTTGTAGATCTAAGTTTGTAGTATTTTCAGTTTTCTTGGATTTTGATCTACCAAACTTCATTATTTTCAAGTTTTGATTGTTCTATGTTGTAGAAAATTTTATTCTATCAAATTTTGACATTTGAAAAAGTTGGATTTGGACTTGTTTTGACCAAGTTATAGACTTTTGAAGCTATGGGTTCCAACCATGGAATTCTTGCTGATTGGAGAAGACAGTGAACAGTGTGCGCAAGCTTTTTAGCTTGCGCCACTGAGTTGCACGCGCTCCATAGCACGGCGCAGCATGACCCAGTGCGTTCGCTCCTTAGCGCGGCGCAGCCCAACCTGAGTCAGGTGCAACCTGAGTCAGGCGCAACCTGAGTCAGGCGCGACCCGAGCCTGGCGTAACCTAGCCTCGTGCAGTCTAGTGCCTGGCGCTACTTGACCCGACCTTGTGCATTCTAGTGCCTGGCTCCCTAGTGTCTAGGCGCATCCTAGTGTTTGGGCGCAACCTGTGACCTTGGCACCCCTAGTACCTGGCACAACCTCTTACCCTGGCACAACTTGGCTAATGCCACTTGTTGGCCATGGTACCCCTTGTCCCTTCCCCCTTGGGTGCATGATGTCCCCAGTTTTCCCCTTTTTATGATTTTTGCACCCATTTTATATCCTTACGTCTTTTCGATATGAACTCGACATGAACACGATGTGAGCATGACATATTAATGAAATGATAACACTTGATGGTGGCCGCTATGGCACACCCTTGACAAGAAATATTGACATGATAATCTATACATGACATGATATGTGAACACGGCATGATACATGAACACGACAAGACAAGAACATGACGGTGGCCCATCGTGGTGCACTCCAGACAAGAACATGGCAGGCCAGTACATGATAGTGGCCCGTTGCGGCATACTCTTGACAAGTAAATATGACATGTAACCTTGAACGCCATTACGATGACTACCTCGACTTGCTAAGTAAATTCTCGTCTTGACACCGTGGGTGCTTGCTTGAAACTTGTTTGTACAAGCTACTAGTCTCGTCTTGCATCATGTCTAGGACATGAGTCCCTGGTTACCACGGTCAGGGATTCATACTGAATCTGACTACGGTTAATGACGAGATTGATCAAGTAGTTCATTCTAAGGGAGATTTCCTCAGTTACAGGCGATCCCGTTATCACGGCCACGCCTGATGGACTTGTAGCCTGCCATCGAGTATGGCACATTTCTAGTCCGCTGTCATGTGGGACACACTGATGAAACAAGTACAAGGCACACTGTTATGTGTTGCACTATAAGCCATCTAATATGTAAAACCTCTAAATTTCTACTATTTTTTTAATGGTTAAATTTGCATGGATTTAAAATTTTGTATTGTACGCCACGTAGTCGTATTATACGTCGCGCACGAAATTTTATTTTTCGAAATTACTCGACGAGTGCGAATATGTGCGAGCGTACATATTTTTGAAAATGTTATTTTTCTATTTTTGAAGTTTCAAAATAATATACATAATAATTATTTTGTTATCGTTCCAATTATTCCCAAGTTTGTTATTTTGTTTATAAAGCCTTACATTTTCGCAATTATTATTAATAAATAATATTTTTACTTGTATGCTAGAAAAGCATAATTATAAGAATATTAATTGTACAAACATATATTTTCGTAATTATTTATCTGTTTATTTTAAATAATGTAATTTTCAAAATTAATTATTATAGTATTTTTGGAAAACATATTTTTGAAATAATTGTGACAATTTAAATTTGATTTGATTCCATGGAAACATTTAAATATATTAAGCTAATATCTATATTTGGAATTTGATTAATTGATTTGATTTAAATTAGATTTGAATTTGAATTTGGATTTGGACTTGGATTTGATTCTTTTTAATTTAAATTAGGAATTATCTATTATTGGGTTTAATCTACTCCTACTCCTTATCTAATTGGGAATTTCCACATCCTATAAATAGGCAGGTACTCCTCCAATATTTTTACCATCCACAAATTGTTCCATAAATATTTCCACAACATGTACGTGCCTCGTGTCGGTGTCCATCCCTTCCGTGTCAGCCGTGACGGCCTCGGGTCCGACCCCGGGTGACTCTCTTATTCCAATTCTTGTACATTTACATTTAATTTCCTTGTGTCGGACACACCCCGACATTATCAAATTTCTATCCTAGCCTAGTCTAGCCTAGTCTACGCTGCTTCTGCCTCCCGCCAACGTTCGTCGTACCCGGCCAACCAGGGCCAACCCAATCGTCACCCCAACCGGCGACATACCACCACCAACACCGTCTCCTCGACCACTCCAGCAGAACACAACCACCTCCACTTCTCCTGTCCACCCATACTGCCGCCACTGCGGCCATCGTCGCGGCAGCCCACGCCGCCACCAAAAACACCAGCACCACCAAAAGAAAAAGAACAGAATTAAAAACCCTAACCCAAATCACTCACCTCTCCCGGCGATCGACCGCCGCAGCCTCGTCGTGACCGCCATCCTCTTTCCGTGCTCGCACCGTCGATCCATGTCCGGCGATTTGGCGAGGCCGCCGATCAGCCGCGCCGCCCTAAGCCCACGGACGCTCCGCCGTCCCCTCCACGAACCGACCGTCGTGCCCTTCCTTCAAATCCTCGCCGCCTCGCCCTCTCTCCTCAGCGACGCCGCGTGCGCCGCACTTCCGCGTCCGCCGCGACGACAGCAGCCTGCCGCCCGAACCAAGAGAACCCCCCTCAGCTTCTCCTTTCCCTCTCCGGTCGTCGCACGCCGTGCCCGACCGCGCCTTCTCCTCCCCGACGAGCCGTCCCCCTCTCTCTCTCTCCCACTCGTGTTCTAAAAGAAAACCCTTTTTTTTCTAATTCTCTTTCTCTTTCTTCTTGTTCTTTTTTTCTCGTTTTAAAAGAAAGGGATAGTAGCATTCCGTTACTGTTCCCCTGAGAGAACAGTTGCTTGTCTAAGTTATGTTTTGTTTTTTTTTTGTTTTTTTTATTTTATTATTTGTTTTATGTTTTATTTCCTTTATCTGCTACTAATAGCAGTTCTTATTATTATTTATTATTATTATTATTATTATTATTATTATTATTATTATTATTATAATATTATCATTTATTATAATCAGTATTATTATTATCCTAATTATTATTATTATTATTATTATTATTATTATTATTATTATGATATGTATTTCATTTTGTTGTTGTTTGTTATTGTTATGTATTATCATCCTAAATTATTATTATTATTATTAGTATTATTATTATTTCAAGGTACTAATATTATTATTAATTATAATTTTAGTGTTATTTTTATTAGTAAGTATTATGGTTCTTATTACATAAATATATTAAGTATTTTCTTCAGATTTTGTTAAAACAAAAATATTGTACTAAGCTTTGCCCTATATTTATTTTCAAAACTGGATTTCGAAGCCTATATATATGTTATTATGTTATCATTATTGTATTTTAAATATACGACTTTTACCTAAATATATTATTTTCGTATTTTCTAAATTATAGCCTATCTAAAAATTATTTCGAGATATAGTTTTCAACTATAAATAAATATTTTCTAAATTAATTATATGTATTTAATTATCCAAATTCTTCGTATTATCGATCCTTGTCCATGACTAATCCTAGATTCCTATTCCTCACCAAATCTGTACTTCTTCCTGTCATTCCTAACCAAATTGACCGTCCTGGACCCAATGGAACCGACCGTGTCACCATCCGTGGTCTCCTTGCATAGTTGTTGCACCGAAGTTACAGATCGTGCCACATTGATTATCGCAGCACACCAGGCGCTCCACCAGGCAAGACACCTTGCCATTCGCTGTTTAATTATTGTAGCTCATATTTCATGCATTATTTATTTTTTTATGCAAAATAAACTGTGATACATGGCATAACTGTTAGAACTTACTGTTCGTTATTATTTCTGCTATGTATTATTTTTCTCACATTAAACCTAGATTTAAGGGACCACCTTGTGTGTTGCATTCATTGGCCTTGACACGTTGTAACACGAAGTTGTGTGTCGCATGTAGGACACGAAAGTGCGTGATTGGCTGGCCACCAGCACGTACAAGCCGTGCGATAGGAATAACCGCTAATAGAGATTGCATGCTAGTTTGACTTAGCGGTTATAGTGGTCTTGTGTTGTGGATACAACACAGTAGGCATTGGGCGGGGAGGACAATTCCTTAGCGTATGGGCTTCGATGCACTTCCCTTGTGACCCGGACTCTCCGCTAGAGATACGGGATTGATGACCCACGATTACTGCTGGGGCCTCTGGTGCCCAAGGGGGACTACGCCGATCCTATTCAGTCAGGGCCCATGCGTAGGAAGGATTGTTCTTAACAACATTTCACGTAGAACGGTAGGCTACCCTATCCGTTAGGTACGAGTGCTTTTGGTTTGGGTACTTGTATCTGACCGTGGCTTGGAACAATAACTTGTCGCGGATTAGTTCGTCACATCTTGTCCTTGTTTGGTTGTAGGTGTGACTTACTACTTCGATGAGAAGGTATTGAACCTTGTTGGGGTCCGGATACCATATCGGATTCTTAGCATGGAAAGATACGTCGCCGTGAATTAGTTTACCATCTCCTGTCCTTGTTTGGTTGGGGGGATGGTACGCTCGTTCAGTAGGTGCGTATTGGACCATGTTATAAATTCGATTGACTTATTTATTGAGCAATATTTATTCAGTTTATATGGCATGCTATTATGTGTCTTGTTACGTCCCTCTGAGGACCTGGTTGTCTTGCCAGGTGTGTGCTATTGTCATTTGCAGGTGCTTTCGCTCTAGCCGTGTTCATTGCTATTTCTCGAGGATGATTGCAATTGGATTGTCTTCGCTTCGCTCGCCGCTCATTTCATTTCCCATGTATTTTATTTTCCTTATTTTGTTGGTAGTGGATTTGTCTCCGCCCAACATATTGTATCAAGACAAATTCATAGTGATTATATAATATATTTTATTCTTGTGGATGAGATTAGTTATGGTTCTACTGTATTTTACAGCTTATGTATTTATACGAGGTTTCCATATATTGGAGTATACTTCGTATAAATACAGCTGGCATGTCTACGTTCCTAGTCCTACGTATTTTGGGACTGGGGCGTTACATAATAATTCTGGATAACTTGATAATCAACCTCGCCTGGATAACCTGGATAGCTGCAGGGCCTGTGACTGTTGGAACATCTCATTGCATCTTGTTAGTAACTAGGCTTGTGATAACCCTAGCTAGTTAAAGTATCAAGCCATACTCCTTGCTTGGCCGTGATTGATGGATGTAGTCCAATCTAGTCTAGTCTTGTCTAAGCAATGCCAGTCTATGATTATTTCAGCACATGCTTGTTCATGCTTTACTCTTATCAATAATTGGTTGGAAACTAAGCTCTGTTCAGGTGAAGGGTTACAAACCCGGTCCTTATTTGGTTTACGGGTTGTAACTTAGCTACCGGAATGGTCCCTTAGTCATCTTATCGTTTATCATCTTGTCTTTCACTAACTCATATCTTTTATTATCCTTTATGTCTCATGTGCTAATATGCTGGTTTTAGTTCTTAAGTGAAGCCTCCCTTGTAGCACTTGCTCTTCCTGGGGTCTGACCCAACTGGTTTTGTATGGCCAGATTTCAGAGTAGCACCCGTGGATCTCCCAGCCTTCCAGTCAGATGGTGAACACTAGACGCAACCGTGGCAACGAGTAGGTTTGGTTTGCTCTCCCACTCTATTGTAAATTATTCTTTTGAGGCATTTAGCCGCCGAACAAGTGTTACCTCGTGTTGAATACTTATATTTCTTGTCTGCCTATGGGCTGTAACATGATTAACAAATCCTAGGGTTGATCATGTATGACTGAAACTCTTGCTAGTCCTCGCATATTGTACGACTAGCTTCATGATCATCTGTATATAAAATGTATGGGATGCCTTACTATCGAATATCTGATGGTCTAACATCTTGTAAATATTATTACTTGCTTGAGATTGAGACACTAGGCTTGTTCTTGACCATAAGAGACTATTGGCTTATAGAAAAACCCTCATACATCTAGATAGTCGTGACCGTATATGGAGGTAGAATATACTTCTATATACGTAGCTGGCTGTGTCTGCCTCCGCTCTCCAGTATTCTGGTGCTGGGACATAACACGGTTTAAGTGGTGTCCTATGCAGGTCTTATAAATCAAGATGTGTGAGGATTTTACCGGATAGACGTCTCAATCAATACTTGCCCTTGATCTCTCATCGTGTCTTCTAATCTTTTCGAAATCTTGACCTGATCACATGTTTATATCCTCGATCTGTCATGGTCCTTCATTATTGTTCCCTATGTCGTTTCTTCAGCGGCATTATTTCTGGTCCTACCGATCAGCAAGGCGGAGCACCTCCAGTGAACCAGTAGCAACCTGGAGGCCAAGTCCAGCACTCAGAAGCAGCCTCCTGTGTCATGCCTTCCGGGGATCCAGAGCCCCCAGTTTAACCCGTCGAGCCTGCAGAGCCTGACAATGGAACCCTGGTGGGACTCATCAGGAATTACTTGTATCACAGGATCGTCGAGGTGATGCCCTGCACCAGACAGTACAAGATGCCATGGGCAGAGTTGGTTATCAAGGTAACAGTGCAGCCAACAATTTCAAGCACCTGGACCCTCCTTTTTTTGATGGCAGTGAAGATGTTATCGCTGCTGAAGCATGGCTCCAGGACATCGAGATTATCTTAGGAGCCGCCAAGACTCCAGAGGAAGAGTAGGTAGCCATTGTGCGCCTGCAATTATTGGACTTAGCTCGCACCTGGTGGGCGATGTCATGACCCGTACCCCTTTTTCTTAAAAACGGATACGAGACGTGTCCAAGCCAGCTTACGCCGCAGTGTCGTCGGTAGAACGCTATCACGGCCATGAAGATCAAAATCACAAATAATACCCATTCACATAATTAATTTAACTTACAATGATCACAAGTTTTACATTTGTAGAAAAATATAAACTTGTACAAATAAATGAATGACTACAACTCAACTATCTAGCTAGTCTCTAGGCTTTTATCTACAAGTATTCCCGTCACTCCTCCAAGCTAAGTGAATCCACGGCTAACCTGAAAATGTTGGTTTCCAGTCAGGAATAGAACAAGCACAATTCACTGAATGCAATTCCAAATAAATAAAATGACTATACAACAGAGGTTAGACATCAATTACATATTTTTGAAAATAAACAGGAAATACGGAAAACCAATAGCAAATAAATAGACACAAAATACTTTTCCCAACTGTTAGAACTACCTTTGATATGTGATCAGTCTGGGACACTATACCGTACGGTCTACGAGGTCTACTTGTATGAAAAATAAGCACTGTTTACGAGGTCTACTTGCAGAAAAATAAGCACTGTCTACGATGTCTACTTGCAAAAAATAAGCACTGTCTACGATGTCTACTTGCAGAAAAATAAGCACTGTCTACGATGTCTACTTGCAGAAAAATAAGCACTGTCTACGAGATCTACTGCATGAAAATAAACACTGTCTACGGTCGGATCACAATTCTTTGTTCTTCTCATTCCCGACTCAACAATTTATAATAGAGTATAAAAATCACATAACCAATGACCAATCAATAAAATATAGTAAAGATCAATATCGAAATGCAGACAATAAACTGTACTCGCCTGTGGTCCTGTGCTGGTGTAACCGATAATCTGAACCACTCAGAATGCCACAATAGTCAAAACTCGTACTACAGTCCCCGAAAGCTAAAATAAATATTACCTATGTTCTTAGAATAGTCAAAATAGCTAGGATCGCCTGTCCTTAAGTCCAATTCTGGACACAGGGGCAAAACGCTAATTTTGGGCCAAAACGGTGTCTGCCGTTGGACCCGCTTTGCACCGAAAAGCGTACCAGAGTCAACGGTCTCTAAAATTATCAAACTACATGTCTACAGATCCAGTTTTCCGATACAAACCCAACCGTATGTCCAGAGTTGGATTCCGGCAGGCCGTGCACAAAATCGTCTGTTGAATCGGACCGTGGGGCCCGTAAAACGGCGATTCGATCAACTGTCTCAAAATTGGACCAAACTTGGCATACAGGACCAAAAAAATGATACGGTCCTGCTGGCATAAGTTTCGTCTCGATCTGACGAGCGTGCACAAAGTAATTGAGAAATTTGCACAGAGGTCGATACGGTAAATTTTGACGGATACGCATCAAATTCGTCGCGCACACGCAATCAATTTGAATTCCGTCAAAGCCCACACGACCACGAAGCCGTTACAGACCTTTCGATACTTTCGGTTCGTGACCATGTCGCCTGGATTGGCGGGACACACGTCGTATCGAAGCATTTTTCAATATTTTAAAAATTTGAAAACAGGTTTTCGTCAAACTTTGAAACCATTTTAACAGGGATTTAATAGATGAAAAATAAAAGTAAAAAAGAGGTTTCAAACTCGTATAGGTTGTCTATAACTGTCTTCAATTAGATTACTAAATATCGCTACGGCTTGGCGGCAAGTTGCCTTCCAATACAGGTCCAGGAATCGAAATTCTGTCCTATTTCGACAGTTTTTCTCGACGTCTTCGTATCAATTTTCTGAGCAATCAAATATTGTACAGGACATTCTACTTGAAGGGATTTGGTCATGGTTATATGTGCTACACCCTGGATTCGATAGGACAAAAAATGATTGCGTATGGACCGAGAAACTAACCTCGAAACATGAAGGCTCGGCTTGGTTGTGTCTTGTGCGCGTACGAGCTCTCTGGCCGATTCCGGCCTCGTCTGGTGGCGGCGTCGGCGGTGTCACGACCCGCACCCACTGTAAGGGTACGAGAACGTAACAACGCCCAGCCTACGCCGCAGTGTCGGCGGTAGAACGCTGTCCTAGGTCACAACATCTAACAATATAAAGCTAAGCAGTTTATACTCCCCGAATGGGGGTGACATAGCAGATAATAAACTCAATCACAACTAAGGAAGAAGAAGCACGATATGATATAGAACTCAAGGAAAATACAGATGATCAAATAGTCTAAGATAACGTCTCAGCAGATATCCAGAGTACAAGGTCTCAGCTGCTGAATATGAAAGAATATACAACCCAGATATCAAGGACAGAAATAAAGTCTAACTACTAGTCTCAAGACAACATGAGTAAGATAAAGCCTAACTAAGGTAGTCTAGGCAGTAGGGTAAAGTCGTCAGCTAGAGCTGTCCTGCAGCAGGTATCCACATAGGCCTCCTCCTCGTCCTCTGTAATATTTTCAACAGGTCCAGTCAGGACAGGAGCGAGCACGATACATCTCAACAGTTCATAGCAGGTTATAAAATATAATCATGCAGTAAAGTAAGATATAGATACTGAAGGAAATACAGTATGTAAACAGAGAGAGAGCTGTAATAGAAATATCTACTATAAATAAAGAACTAACAGTGGCTAGTGAGTCAGAGTACAACATAAACATGTGAATGGCATAGGAGATTCTGGGAATTATACTATGGAGTGATCTGGGAATTACACTACTTGGATATTATTCACATGTCTACTTCTACTCCCCCGTACCCCCAATTAATACACAAGGATCCAACCAGGTTATGTTATGATTCTATGTAACGGCCCCCGAAGGGTGGTACATAGTATTCCCATAAATGGGGATTTTGGGAAACACAATAAATGGGATAAGGATTCAAAGAAGACTCTGTGATCATAAGGGTATATGTCACAAGTGATTAAAGAACCAAAGAAGCATAGTGATACGCCATGTAAGTGAAATGCACAGAACATGTAGTACCCGATGCTCCCTGAAGGGATAACATCTCAAGAAGGGATCCATATAGTACTAATCCGTGTGACCAACGTGACAGTATCAAGTAAAGTAATTTAATGTAGGAAAATAATTCTAAGCAGGATATGAAATGATCATAGAATGTACTCGCCTGTATCTGAGTGTCTGGATAAAATGTACTGTCCGAGGAGAGGTGTCTGGCTCCTAATCAGAACAGCACAAGTCACAACAAGTCTAAAATGGTAAAATAAAGTTCTATTATGCACTCTACATGAGTCTAGGTCAATCTAGGCCAAAGTCAACTCTTGGTCAACTCTGGTCAACCCTAGAAGTCAAACTAGGTCAACTATGGTCAAACAAGGTCTAACAAGTCTACACTAGTCTAGCAAGTCTATTCTAGGTCTAACAAAGCTATATAAGCCCAATCTAGGCTCACTAGTCAAGCAGACACACATATATGCCATAGGCTATATCATGCCTATAGGCCAACCCTAACACATACCCAAGTCAAAATATATATCTAACAATACACTCTTGATATATTTATGTAATCTAAAACATAACACATATATATGTATACTACATATATTTAGTATATACACAAGTTGTATATATATGAGACATATATATATATATATATACTTTAATATAATCTATGCATCCTTTGCAAATGTCTATATTAGATACATATATATTACACATACATATATTATTTATATAGATACACATATTATATATTGTATACATTACAAATATACATATATCTACAATAGAAAATAGGATATATAGAGAGGGTGAGCATGTGTGTAGATGTGTGGAGAGTGAAGCTTGTGTGTGTGGTGTCAAGTGAAGTGTGTTTGCAGGAAAAATAGGGAATTTTCACTGTGCAATACAAAACATTGAGTGAGAGAGTGAAATAGTGTGAAGGGGTGAACTGTGAGTGAGAGAGAGAGCAATGTGTGTAGATGTGTGTGTTAGGCTGTGAGAAAATCAGTGTGTGAGACATAGGGGTGTGAACTTGGAACCTGTGTGAGTGTGTGAGAGTGAGGGTGAAATCCTAGAAATAGAACAGCAAAGAAAGGAAACCAATTCACATTAGGCACACAAACAGTTCAGAAATTTACAGTTCATCAGTCCACTCATTCAAACCCCCATTTTGATCCCAATTTTCAACCAAATCAACCCAAATTCGAACCACTATTAGAAAACATATAGGAGATATGGTTTACGAACTTAAACCAATCAGTTAACAGCATTTAGATAGGTTAATTAGATTTCAAAGTTCATATTACAAAACCTGGAAATTACAGGAATTAGGATACATGAACTGGTATCGGAACAATTGGGTAAATGCTAATTTCGATTTGAAATCAATCTAAAATACAGAACCAAGGGTTGGTAAATAAAGAAAAACAAGTGCTCGTGTCTCCTAGGTAGATTCGTGTCCAACACAATGAGACACAGCGCGTGTCCAAGCCACAGAGCATGAATCGAGCACCTACAGTGCACGTTCAAAATGCTGTGCAGAGCACATGTTCACGCGTTTCGTGTACACGACACAACACGAGCTAGGATACGTGCTCGTGTCAGTGGGTACGCCTAGGGTTAGTCTAGGTCTGACACACCCTGAATCGCGCCCAAGTGTTGCCGTGTCCGACTTACAAAGCCGTGTCTGAACCCAAAAAAATAGACCGAACCATTAGTGCACAACTAGTGCGATGAGGATTACTCCCTCGACACGCCACGTGGGCCTCAAAAACTTGACACGTAGCATGTCAGTCACTGCCCCATGGGGTGTGTCAAATCTCGTGTCCAGTGGTCGCGTGTCGTGTCCGGTACAGCCCCCGAACAGAAGGACAGTGCAGTCCCGTACGCGCGCAGATGTGTCCCTGTGTCCAAACAGACACGACACCAGACCAAAATCACCTCAGTCCTCCAAAAACGTGTAAGCGACATCAAAACAATAATTCCTATTTAAACACAATTCAAAAATCAATACGAAATGCCCATTGGGGGCATTTCATCAAACACCTTAAACCTAGGTCGGATACGTGTCCGATACGGACACGAAATGGGTCCAAAATGACACAAAAATTTAGGGTTAGCTAGGGGACACCTAGATCTAGGTCTCCATGCAAAGAAATTCAGAGTTTAATGAAGTTTACATAGATTTACCTATAGGTGACCAAATGCAAGAAAAGCCTCAAATGGGGGGTTCCTCTTGCTAGTAAACTTCTCCAAATTGATTTGAATCTGAGAATAATATATAACAACAGCAAGAACACTTAATTTAAAACCTATTGCAATTTGTTTGAGAGAAAATAAAGCTAAAATAGAATTTCTAGGTATTTGTGAAGATGGAAACTCACCTCTTCCCAAAGCTTTGTTCTTCCTAAGAGGCTAGCCCTAACTTCTAGGAGAATACTTATAGGGTGGGAATCCCAAGGATGGGTTAAGTGGCCGGCCATGTATGGGCTTGGGTTAGGGTTGCTAGTGGGTTAGGCTTAGTCATAAATCAATGTTTTTAAAATCACAAGTCATGACTTGTGATCAAAAGCTTTCTATTATAATCTCTACATTCCTAATTGATTCTAATAACTAGAGTATGGTTAACTTAACTTAACCTAGGGTCTCATAATCTAACCAACTCCAAACTCAACTAGGGTTAGGTTATCAAGTCAAGGCTAGTCAAAGTCAACCTAGTCAACCCTCATTCAAACAATTCCAAAATAATTTCTAAAAATTCCCATAAATTCAAATAAATTCTAATAAATTCAAATAACCCCAAAAATGACAAAAATACCCTCAAACTAGAAATAATAAACAAAATACCCTAATCACAAGGCTATGCTCTAGGTCAACCAGTCTCCAAGGTTACATTATCAAAACACCAAAATCATAAGTCTTGATTTAAATAGTTTAAAAAGATTAAAAATTACCAAGAATCATAATAGGAATTAAATATAATAAATAATAATTATAATTACAAAATTTTAAAATTACCCTCATTTGGAAAACTGGGTGTTACAATCCTATCCACCTTATAAAAATTTCGTCCTCGAAATTAAAATGTTCCTACTCCTTCTAGGTCAAACCCCCACAATCAAAGTCTCAGAACCTAAATAAAACATACGATTAAAAATACGGCATACAGAGTAATGGCATACGATGGTAGTGAAGTCTCATCTAGGTATACTAGTCATGCTAACCAAAACGGTCATAGGGTATCAAAACACACAAGCAATCTAGGGTGCTAAACTAGAAAAGATACAGAAATAACATTCATCAAGACTGTAAGGCAGTCTACCCTCCTATATAAAAACTAGTACTTATCAAAAATAAAATATAATAAAGATAACTACCAATTATCTATTAAGGGATACTATTCAAGAAAAAAATCAAAGTTAAAGAATGAAAGTCAATTGTACGGAATCCAATCACAATGGGTATATATAGAGAGTGTGTTAGAGAGGGAAAAGCTAGCATTATGTAAAGGTTATGTGGTTCGTATGTGTATGGGTGTATGTGGACATGTTCATATGGTTAGATAGTAGGCATGTGTGTATGTAAAATATACATGAAAGTGTATATGAGGATTTGGGTTTCAAAATAATAGCTATCCAGTTACACTACTCAAGGCATATTGGTTAACAATCTACAATGCATAACCTATTTACTCATAGCATGCATGGCTAACCATATATATATATATATATATATATATATATATATATATATATATATATATATATATATATATATATATATATATATAAAGAGGTAGAGATTTAGTTATGTATCTATATACATTATAACATGTATGCATTAACTCTATATATATCTATATAGATATATGAACATAACATAGAGAGGAAAGGTTAGGTTTATATGGCAGTGTATACTAAGTTAGGGTGTGTGTGTCCTGGTACAGGGTATAGCTTAGTATTGAAGGGTTAAATCCAGTTTTAGTTCAGCATTTACATACAAAATCTTGAAAATGAGCTAATATTTAAACCAGGGTAATATTAACATAATGCAGTTTCAGATTTTTAGGGATTTGAAACATCACAACTAACTCAATGCTTCCAACACATCCTAACATGATGGAGATGAACCCTAACATACTATCCATACATTTATCTATGCATACAGTTCAATATTACATATTAAATCTGAAATCGAACTAAACATTTAAAATCAACGTAAAAATGTAATCATGTATTCAGTTTTAGAATTTTGGAGAAATTCGAACATCAAACCAACCTAATGTTTATCACAACCTAACATGTAAGAATATGAAACCTAACATTATATTCCTATATACAACAATGTATATAGCACAAAATATTACATTTTAAAAAAATAGCAATTTGAACTAACATTTAAAATCTAGTATTAAGGGTTAATATGCACACAGTCTTAGATTTGACAAATTCAAACACAAAACTCAACCAAGTTTTTTTTTGAATTGAAACCCTATGTATAGCATATATGTGCAGAGATGTAAACATAACTAATAACATGAAATTTATATTTAATTTACGAATTTAAACAGGAAAAAGCAGAGAACCAGTCTCTGATACTGTACTGTATCAGAATATTGGGGTTTTGAGAATTTAAACATCAACAACATATTAATATGTATTTAGATAGGTTGGTAATCAAAGTGTAGCATGCATATGTATCAGACAAGGGTCTGCATACTACCTGTAAAGGTTGATCAAACATGACTGAACTCAACATAAAGAGAACTTAACTAAAATAGAAAACTGAACCAAATATAGGCTAAACAATATGTCAATAATCCTATACAACCATGACCTATAGATACTAACCAAACCCTTATCCCATATGCCAATACCCTCTACAATCTATCTATGTATATAGACCTCTCAGTCTTAGGTGCAGCTACAACTATACTTAAGGACAGGCTCTAGTCATGGGTGCCTCTCTGGGAAGGGTAAGGGAAAATAATAACAATCATGAAGGCTGTAATGCATACTAACATCCTATATATAAACTGGTTGATATTATAAATAACAGGGAAATCATCTACAATAGGTTACTATTCTAATACCAATGCTAACTATCATCTCTAGGGTACAGACACTCTACATGTCGTCATATCATTTCACTATAAAGATCTACCTATGAACAAGCTCCACAAACTAAATATCCCTACTCCTAATTTATTTACAACAACAGAAGGGTATGATGTTTAAAACCGTCTCAAGATACAACCTGTTAATCATATGCGTCTGTCCAAAATCATGTTGTCCAGAGTCTTCATCATGCTAGTGAGCAAGGCTACGATAATCACAGAGTCCTTGACTAAGGTACGTACCTCTAGGTTCATGGTATTTAAAATTTTTGCATTGCCGCATACGACGGCGAAAACCTTAAATTCCCATACCCGAGAAATACATCCAAAATCTGACTACATGTCATCACTATGCCAACTAACACGACCATCGAGGATTATAGATTCCATAACTGAGGTAACCTAGCCCATATGATTTTCTCAGAAAGAAAGAGAAAAAAACAACATAACAAAAGAGCAACATAATAAAATTAATTAATCAACAAGGAACAGATGGAACCGGATTTCAAGGTAGTTATAAAAGACAATTTTAGGAATGGAATCAAGAAGAACGGAACTTGCAGCAAGATCTCCAATGGTCTGTGCATCCTCGACAGTCCTGGCGATAGCTCGCCCTGCTGGTTTCTCCTGGTCTGCTGCTGATGTTGCATGAACCGCTACTGCTGAGAGAAATCGAAAATGACGAAAAAGTCTCTGTACAGACAGAGGTGCACCTTCAATGTAGCAGAAATGCCAACCTAAGTTGGCACAACAGGAGCTGCGGTCTCGAGGCCCTGATGAACAGAATGAGAGGTGGCCAGCCTCTCGATAGTATCCCCCGAACCGAAGTGATGAGATCGTGTCTTCATAACCATCATGAAAACAGATCAAAACAAGAAGCAATTTCTGAGAATGAAGTAAAAATTCAAAGGAGGACAGTTTATATTCAAAGGGAAGTCAATAAGCAGCAATTTTAGACAAAAGGAATCTGATAAAGAGTTTTTCCTAATGTGATTGAGTACCTTCAAATATTCCCTAATCCTACTGCAGGTTGTAGTGATACTCCATTTCGAATACCACTACATAAACTCGACCTGCATGGGCCACCACTAAAAACGTGTCACGACCCGCACCCACTGTGAGGGTACGAGAACGTAACAACGCCCAGCCTACGCCGCAGTGTTGGCGGTAGAACGCTGTCCTAGGTCATAACATCTAACAATATAAAGCTAAGCAGTTTATGCTCCCCGAATGGGGGTAACATAGCAGATAATAAAATCAATCACAACTAAGGAAGAAGAAGCACGATATGATATAGAACTCAATGAAAATACAGATGATCAAATAGTCAAAGATAACATCTCAGCAGATATCCAGAGTACAAGGTCTCAGCTACTAAATATGAAAGAATATACAACCCAGATCTCAAGGACAGAAATAAAGTCTAACAACTAGCCTCAAGACAACATGAGTAAGATAAAGCCTAACTAAGCTAGTCTAGGCAGTAGGGTAAAGTCGTCAGCTAGAGCTGTCCTGCAGCAGGTATCCACACAGGCCTCCTTCTCGTCCTCTGTAATATTTTCAACAAGTCCAGTCAGGACAGGAGCGAGCACAATACATCTCAACAGTTCATAGCAGGTTAAAAAATATAATCATACAATAAAGTAAGATATAGATACTGAAGGAAATGCAGTATGTAAACAGAGAGAGAGCTGTAATAGAAATATCTACTATAAATAAAGAACTAATAGTGGCTAATGAGTCAGAGTACAACATAAATATGTGAATGACATAGGAGATTCTGGGAATTATACTATGGAGTGATCTGGGAATTACACTACTTGGATATTATTCACATGTCTACTTCTACTCCCCCGTACCCTCCAATTAATACACAAGGATCCAACCAGGTTATGTTATGATTCTATGTAACGGCCCCCGAAGGGTGGTACATAGTAGTCCCATAAATGGAGATTCTAGAAAACCCAATAAATGGGATAAGGATTCAAAGAAGACTCTGTGATCATAAGAGTATATGTCACAAGTGATCAAAGAACCAAAGAAGCATAGTGATACGTCATGTAAGTGAAACGCACAGAACATGTAGTACCCGATGCTCCCTGAAGGGATAACATCTCAAGAAGGGATCCATATAGTACTAATCCGTGTGACCAACGTGACAGCATCAAGTAAAGTAATTTAATGCAAGAAAATAATTCTAAGCAGGATATGAAATGATCAGAGAATGTACTCGCCTGTATCTGAGTGTCCGGATGAAATGTACTGTCCGAGGAGAGGTGTCTGGCTCCTAATCAGAACAGCACAAGTCACAACAAGTCTAAAATGGTAAAATAAAGTTCTACTATGCACTCTACATGAGTCTAGGTCAATCTAGGCCAAAGTCAACTCTTGGTCAACTCTGGTCAACCCTAGAAGTCAAACTAGGTCAACTATGGTCAAACGAGGTCTAACAAGTCTACACTAGTCTAGCAAGTCTATTCTAGGTCTAACAAAGCTATACAAGCCCAATCTAGGCTCACTAGTCAAGCAGACACACATATATGCCATAGGCTATATCATGCCTATAGGCCAACCCTAACACATACCCAAGTCAAAATCTATATCTAACAATACACTCTTGATATATTTATGTAATCTAAAACATAACACATATATATGTATACTACATATATTTAGTATATACACAAGTTGTTTATATATGAGACATATATATATACTTTAATATAATCTATGCATCCTTTGCAAATGTCTATATTAGATACATATATATTACACATACATATATTATTTATATAGATACACATATTATATATTGTATACATTACATATATACATATATCTACAATAGGAAATAGGATATATAGAGAGGGTGAGCATGTGTGTAGATGTGTGGAGAGTGAAGCATGTGTGTGTGGTGTCAAGTGAAGTGTATTTGCAGGAAAAATAGGGAATTTTCACTGTGCAATACAAAATAGTGAGTGAGAGAGTGAAATAGTGTGAAGGAGTGAACTGTGAGTGAGAGAGAGAGCAATGTGTGTAGATGTGTGTGTTAGGCTGTGAGGAAATCAGTGTGTGAGACATAGGGGTGCGAACTTGGAACCTGTGTGAGTGTGTGAGAGTGAGGGTGAAATCCTGGAAATAGAACAGCAAAGAAAGGAATGGAAACCAATTCACGTTAGGCACACAAACAGTTCAGAAATTTACAGTTCATCAGTCCACTCATTCAAACCCCCATTTTCATCCCAATTTTCAACCAAATCAACCCAAATTCGAACCACTATTAGAAAACATATAGAAGAAATGGTTTACGGACTTAAACCAATCAGTTAACAGCATTTAGATAGGTTAATTAGATGTCAAAGTTCATATTACAAAACCTGGAAATTACAGGAATCATGATACATGAACTGGTATCAGAACAATTGGATAAATGCTAATTTCGATTTGAAATCAATCTAAAATACAGAACCAAGGGTTGGTAAATAAAGAACAACAAGTGCTCGCGTCTCCTAGGTAGATTCGTGTCCAACACAATGCGACACAGCGCGTGTCCAAGCCACAGAGCATGAATCGAGCACCTAAAGTGTACGTTCAAAATGCTGTACAGAGCACATGTTCACGCATTTCGTGTACACGACACGACACGAGCTAGGACACATGCTCATGTCAGTGGGTACGCCTAGGTTTATTCTAGGTCTAACACACCCTGAATCGTACCCAAGTGTCGCAGTGTCCGACTTACAAAGCCGTGTCCGAACCCAAAAATACAGACCGAACCATCAGTGCACAACCAATGCGATGAGGATTACTCCCTCGACATGCCACGTGGGCCTCTGAAACTTGACACGTGGTGTGTCAGTCACTGCCCCATGGGGTGTGTCGAATCTCGTGTCCAGTAGTCGCGTGTCGTGTCCGGCGCAGCCCCCGAACAGCAGGACAGTGTAGTCCCGAGCGCGCGCGGATGTGTCCCTGTATCCAAACAGACACGACACCAGATCAAAATCACCCCAGTCCCCCAAAAACGTGTAAGCGACATCAAAACAGTAATTCCTATTTAAACACAATTCAAAAATCAATACGAAATGCCCATTGGGGCATTTCATCAAACACCTTAAACCTAGGTCGGATACGTGTCCGATACGGACACGAAATGGGTCCAAAATGACACGAAAATTTAGGGTTAGCTAGGGGACACCTAGATCTAGGTCTCCATACAAAGAAATTCAGATTTTAATGAAGTTTACATAGATTTACCTATAGGTGACCAAATATAAGAAAAGTCTCAAATGGGGGTTCCTCTTGCTAGCAAACTTCTCCAAATTGATTTGAATCTGAGAATAATATAAAACAACAGCAAGAACACTTAATTTAAAACCTATTGCAATTTGTTTGAGGGAAAATGGAGCTAAAATGGAATTTCTAGGGATTTATGAAGATGGAAACTCACCTCTTCCCAAAGCTTTGTTCTTCCTAAGAGGCTAGCCCTAACTTCTAGGAGAATACTTATAGGGTGGGAATCCCAAGGATGGGTTAAGTGGCCGGCCATGTATGGGCTTGGGTTAGGGTTTCTAGTGGGTTGGGCTTAGTCATAAATCAATGTTTCTAAAATCACAAGTCATAACTTGTGATCAAAAGCTTTCTATTATAATCTCTATATTCCTAATTGATTCTAATAACTAGAGTATGGTTAACTTAACTTAACCTAGGGTCTCATAATCTAACCAGGTCCAAACTCAACTAGGGTTAGGTTACCAAGTCAAGGCTAGTCAAAGTCAACCTAGTCAACCCTCATTCAAACAATTCCAAAATAATTTCTAAAAATTCCCATAAATTCAAATAAATTCTAATAAATTCAAATAACTCCAAAAATGACAAAAATACTCTCAAACTAGAAATAATAAAGAAAATACCCTAATCATAAGGCTAGGCTCTAGGTCAACCAGTCTCCAAGGTTACACTATCAAAACACCAAAATCATAAGTCATGATTTAAATAGTTTAAAAAGATTAAAAATCACCAAGAATCATAATAGGAATTAAATATAATAAATAATAATTATAATTACAAATATTCAAAATTACCCTCATCTGGAAAACTGGGTGTTACAGGCGGCGAGCGGCCGCCCAGGGTGGCTGGGGGCGCACGCAGTTGAGAGATGGTGGCGAGTGTTTAGGGTTTGAGAGATGAATCTCTCTCTCAGTTACATATATTTATACGCGGCTGTGCAGAAAAGATTTGCGCGTGGGTTTTGGGCCTAAAGCATGACTCGCGAGATATTGGGCCACCCCAATATCTCGTGAGTTAATACTGTTGCTGCTTTTCTTTTCTTTTTTTCTTTTTTTTCTTTCTTTATACTAATATATCTATCTATCTATATACTCATATATTTACTTGCATAATATTCTCATAAAAATCTAATTAAACCTCAAAGCTATCCATTCATATCGTAGGACCTATTTACATTATTACAAATATATATATATATATATATATATATATATATATATATATATATATATATATATATATATATATATATATACTTGAAAAAATAATATAATCGATAATAATAATAATAATAATATTATATAATAATAACCTCAATAATATCGATAAAATAATAATAATAATAATAATAATAATAATAATAATAATAATAATAATAATAATAATAATAATAATAATAATAACGAAATGTAATAAATCAATAGTGGCGTATATACCATTTTGTATAGTCTAAAAAAATCCCAAAATGTACCAAGACCCATTTTATACCAATATTATTGAATATCACTAATAATAATATTTATAATATTTAATTATGAATACTTAGAAATATTCATTAAATCATTATAACGGAAAACCACCCACTCACTAAAATACATCGACATGCATGTCGTTAGATGTGCTGCATGACTACATGGGCTTGGGCTTGCTTTGGGTCCAATCTGGACTAGTTCGGTACAACCGGGTTCCCTAAAACTCAATAATATAATTAATAACTAAATAAATTGTCGATAAGGGTTAAGTCGCACTTGGCCTGGTTTTCCTAGTTAGGACATCACTATGGCCCAGCCTTCCCTACCATGGCTAATACACTAGTCAAAGCACGCCATTGCACTATCCGTACCACGATATCTAGTCACCGTGTACTCCAAAACTCCATCCTGGCTAAAACCATCTACCGTAATAATTAACTAAATAATTATTTATAAAATTTAAAAATCACCATTTAATTCAAAATAAATAAATAAAAATATATTATCAAAATTTCGGAAAGAGGGGTTACAAATCTACCCACCTTAAAAATAATTTCGTTCTCGAAATTCTAATTCATAAATATTCCTTAAATTCAAAAAAAGAAATCTACCATTACAGTAATCTCCTCGAAATTTAATTCCTCAAAAACAGTTTATATCATCCTCCTAGCCATTTTGCAATTTTGAAACTCCGAGGACTTCTACCCACCTTTGGACACACTACTCCCTCAATGCTATGTCACTAAACTTTTTAATCATCCAACTACTTGCTAAAATTAGCTACCAATAGATATCTACTGTATAGGACATCTGTAACCCTCTCCCACCTATCAAGCAACCTTAAAATTTAACAAGCAACAAATTTCACAAGTGGCTAAGGAATATTAGTAAACTCTAATAAGCATGACCCTTCGTCGCTCTGAAATAAGAAGGATGGGAAGATAAGGAAGAATAATCGAGGGCAATTATGAAGTTTCCCAAGCGGTAGAGAGTATCCAATGATACAGATAGAAAGAAAGTTTATGAGCCCTTGACCTATTTGCTAGATTAGGCTACTCTAGTCCAATCACTTGCTAAGTCTAAGAACCCTTTGTTTTTCAGAAGGTCTTGCAATCCATGCAATATGAAAATTTCATTCTCAAAATTCTAAACAAGGTTCTATGACAGAACGGAGTTTGAGAAATCAAGATCGTGATCTTTTCGATGGTTATTTAAACACATGAGCAAGGGATAAAGTGCAATACAAGTTCATATCACGACTTCCCGGTAAATGGAATAATGGTTACGGATGACTTCACGTTCTAAGAGAGGGAGACTACGTAATAGGTATAGGGACCTATTTCAACTAGTGCGGTTTTACAGTCCAAATATGGTAGTACATATGGATGGATTTTACTGGGCCTTAATGGGTTTTCTGATTGAACATTAATCGCTGGTTGGATGAACCTAGGATTTTAATCCATATGGACTGGACAAGATCCCAAGATAAGCTTATTTCTACTAGGTTAGGATAACCTAGAATAGGTTTTCACCCAAGTGGTTGAGCTATTTATCAGGCAGGTTGGTTAGCTAGGTCCCTAAAGCCCAAAATGCGTCTTCCGTGACTTCTGTGTTTAAGTGGCACGAGAAGACACAATTGAGTGGCACACTAGTGACATATGCGCAGTGGGCTCGAGTCGATCACAACCATATATTGGGTTGAAAGCTTCGAGTTGAAGTTGAGTCCCTAATTGTAGTCGAGAAGTTTACCGGCACCATGGTAAGGATTATAATTAGTCCTTTCTACCTGAAAGTTGTACCATAAAAATAGAGTACAAGGGGACGGGTTTGAGTGGGACATGATATACCTAGATGAAGGCGGACTCGTCTAGATCTTACATATGGAGTTTGTTGGAAGATAACAGCTGGTCTCGTGCTCCGAATATTAATGACACGGCCGGAGACACAAAATGATCTAAATAGAAAGTGGGAGTCCGTAGGGCACTAACTATCATTCTAATAAAAATTTATTCTAATCAATCTGTGATCTTCGTATATCCTAAAACTTTAGGAGGCTTACAGTCTACCCACCTTAGAAATAGGACATGGTCTTAGGAATATTAAGGTTAGAGGGTTCCCAAAATTCGGATACTGTACCTCGACTCTTTGTTAATAGGGAATAAGGCACGGCGTATCGGGATACGGTAGATATAAGTCAAGTCAAGGATCGTTCCTCAATAAATGGAGAACGAGTGTGTACAATGACACATGGTCGATAAAATAGGATGATCTACTCGTCTATAGTATACTAGAGTTATGGAAGGGGTAACCAACTCTAAGGCACAAGATTTCTAACAACTGAGTCGTAAATTTCTATTTGTGTCAACCTGCCAGACTATCGTCACAAGAGTTGTAGTGATCGTGTATTGTTGTTGACAACTGGTAGATCATAATATGACAGGGTATTTAAGCTATGGTATTGGCTAAGCTAGTGACTGTGGTGTTCCAACACTAGTTAGGTCTTAATAATAAAATTTACATAACTAGAGTAATATTTTTTGGAAACCAATCTCGGGATGAGTGTCACGGTAAATGATTACCCTATTGTCCACTCATCTCATGTCTAACTGTGGGCGTCGGTCGAGGAAGGGTTGGTTCAAGGCTTAACGGTTGCTAGTTAAGGCATGCTTCCAGCAAATAATTAGAGACTCACAACATTTGGTTTCTAAAGAATAGATAGTCTCCTAGGTTGGCATTCTGACTAATGGTAAAACCCTAATCATTCTCAAATCCAGATGGCTCGAAAGTCTCAATAGTAGTTTGAAGGTCGATGGAAGAACGAGTAACTCAATCACATGACTGGCCGATGGTAGCTACACTTGTGCATACCATTATCATAGCCATGGGAATACTCTATATCTCTCTACCATCATGAGCTTTCGTCTTTCCAAATCGGTGAACGACAAAAACAATAAAGAATTCAAGGGAGATGTTACTGAATACAATTTCGTGATTCAAGGGCGAACATATAATTCAAGAGGAATTGTCATTGCAGTCGCGGATGAGATCCTAGAGACATCTACATCTCAATCCACGTAGGTTAATCAGGAGGATAGCGAACCGGGTGCACTACGGTTGATCAGACCATAATACATCGATTCTGATTAGACAATATGCTAGCGGGCGTTCCCAATAAACATATGTCTTGAATCAAGCTCGATAAAAGGGTAAGCTTGCAAAACTAGGCTGTAATTGCAGCATTGGTCAAGATATTTAAAATACAAGTATGCGAGATTTTTGAAAGAAGGCACAAGTAGTTCGAATTCTGAGAAAATCAAAACCTTACCTGGTGTTCTTGCTTATATAAACATCCTACTATCTTCTTATCCAAGGCCTTGGTCGACTAATGGGTTATGGACCTCCAAATTCTATATTTTAGGTAACCTATTAGCATCCATCAATATTCTCATCAATAGGTCACAAGGACCACGGAATGCTAGATCGGGAGACGTGCTACCCATCTTACAAAACTTCCACTAATATTGGCTTCGGGTCTCATTGGACATACATGGCATTGTCCTATCTTCCATAGTATCCTAAACTTGTAATCACGTCTGAAGTCATTTCACCAAGAGTTATGTCTCGCCCGTATACTCGGGCTGTGGTAAACCCTTGGATTCGTGATTTCAGGGTGATATGCTATCCGATACTCTTCCTTAGATTGACACAAGGGTGACTACGGTCAAAGAGGACCACTAGCTATAGTTTAGCAATATTCTATAACCTACATTTTCTTAAACTAATTTCAACTCTAGGGATCGTGCCTCGCAGTACGCTGCTGGCTGCGGTGAATACATAGTCTCCATAATTCAAATAAATGGCGACAGTACGCTGCTGTCCTGCCATTATGAGTTAACTAACATTCCTTTAATTATATCTGTAAAAATTTATGAGCTCATGGAGATTCAAACATGTTGACTAGGA
Organism: Iris pallida; assembly: GCA_029216955.1. NCBI lineage: Eukaryota > Viridiplantae > Streptophyta > Magnoliopsida > Asparagales > Iridaceae > Iris > Iris pallida. The sequence continues at coordinate 8,911,210 of JANAVB010033012.1, read as the reverse complement.
AACAAAGCGTAAGTACTATCAGTCACAACCCTTAAAAAAGGTGAACAGGGATGGAAATAACTGAAGACAAAGAAATACAAACATCCTAGTATCTATTTCATATGTATTCAAATCATTGAGAAAAACCCTGAATTGAAACTAACTCGAGGTCCGTATATGGATAATCTAATCAGAAATTATATAAAATAATAATTCTTAGAGCAAAATAGGAACTACATAGGCAATTTGGACTAAGATGTGAGGATGATATCTAAAGAGACAAGGAAAAGAAATTGAATAATTCATCTAGGTTAGATCATTAATCCTAGGAAGCCCTGTCTCACTAAGTGAATCATCTATCCACATTGGATCAAATCGTCATATCAAGAGGTAATAGTGTACTTATAGGGATCTGACAAGCTATCAAAATTAATAACCCTCATCATAAATTGCATGGCCTAGACTACCCATCGGTAAATTTGTATAGGGGTCTCCTAGTCCTAGTCATTCTCTTAAATTAAATTAATCCTAACTTGTGAATGAGCATTTCTTGTCGCAGGCTCCCAATAGTACAACTAACTTAAGTACTATCACGAGTTCGCATGATTTGCGAAAACGGACCTGCATGGGCCACCACAAAAACTTGTCACGACCCGCGCCCGTTTTTTTAAAAACGGATACGAGACGTATTCAAGCCAGCCTATACCGCAGTGTTGGCGGTAGAACAATGTCACGGCCATGAAGATCAAAATCACAAATAATGCTCATTCACATAATTAATTTGACTTACAATGATCATAAATTTTACATTTGTAGAAAAATATAAACTTGTACAAATAAATGAATGACTACAACTCAACTATCTAGCTAGTCTCTAGGCTTTTGTCTACAAGTATTTCCGTCACTCTCCCAAGCTAAGTGAATCCACGGCTAACCTGAAAATGTTGGTTTCCAGTCAGGAATGAAACAAGCACAATTCACTGAATGTAATTTTAAATAAAGAAAATGACTATACAACAGAGGTTAGACATCAATTACATATTTTTAAAAATAAACAGGAAATACGAAAAACTAATAGCAAATAAATAGACACAAAATACTTTTTCCAACTGTTAGAAGTACCTTTGATATGTGATCAGTCTGGGACACTACACCGTACGGTCAACGAGGTTTACTTGCATGAAAAATAAGCACTGTCTACGAGGTCTACTTGCAGAAAAATAAGTACGGTCCTGCTGGAGCAAGTTTCTTCTCGATCTGACGAGCGTGCACAAAGTAATTGAGAAATTTGTACAGAGGCTGATACGGTGAATCTTGATGGATACGCATCAAATTCGTCGCGCACACGCGATCAATTTGAATTCTGTCAAAGCCCACACGACTACGAAGCCATTATGCACCTTTCGATGCTTCCGGTTCGCGACCACGTCGCCCGGATTGGCGGGACGCACGTCGTATCGAAGCCTTTTTCAATATTTTAAAATTTTAAAAACAGGTTTTCGTCAAACTTTGAAACCGTTTTAACAGGGATTTAATAGATGAAAAATAAAAGTAAAAGAGTGGTTTCAAACTCGTATAGGTTGTCTATGACTGTCTTCAATTAGATTACTAAATATTGCTACGGCTTGGCGGCAATTTGCCTTCCAATACAGGTCCAGGAATCGAAATTATGTCCTGTTTTGACAGTTTTTTCTCGACGTCTTCGTATCAAATTTCTGAGCTAATCAAATAATGTACAGGACATTCTACTTGAAAGGATTTGGTCGTGGTTATATGGGCTACACCCTGGATTCGATAGGACAAAAAAAGATTGCGTATGGACCGAGAAACTAACCTCGAAACATGAAGGCTCGGCTTGGTTGTGTCCTGTGCGCGTGCGAGCTCTCTGGCCGATTTTGGCCGCGTCTAGTGGCGGCGCCGGCGGCGAGCGGCCGCCCAGGGTGGCTGGGGGCGCACGCAGTTGAGAGGTGGTGGCGTGTGTTTAGGGTTTGAGAGATGAATCTCTCTCGCAGTTACATATATTTATACGCGGCTGTACGGAAAAGATTTGCGCGCGGGTTTTGGGCCTGAAGCATAACTCGCGAGATATTGGGCCACCGCAATATCTGGTGAGTTAATACTGTTGCTGCTTTTCTTTTCTTTTTTTTCTTTTTTTCTTTTCTTTTTTTATTTATTATACTAATATATATCTATCTATCCATATACTCATATATTTACTTGCATAATATTCTCATAAAAATCTAATTAAACCTCAAAGCTATCCATTCCTAGCGTAGGGCCTATTTACATTATTACAAATATATATATATATATATATATATATATATATATATATATATATATATATATATATATATATATATATATATATATATATATATATATATTTGACAAATATAATATAATCGATAATAATAATAATATTAATATTATATAATAATAACCTCAATAATATCGATAATAAAATAAAAAAATAATAATAATAATAATAATGAAATTTAATAAATCAATAATGGCGTATACACCATTTTGTACAGTATAAAAAATCATAAAATGTACTAGGACCCATTTTATACCAATATTATTGAATATCACTAATAATAATATTTATAATATTTAATTATGAATACTTAGAAATATTCATTAAATCATTAAAACGGAAAACCACCCACTCACTAAAATACATCGACACGCATGTCGTTGGACGTGCTGCATGACTACATGGGCTTGGACTTGCTTTGGGTCCAATCTGGACTAGTTCGGTATTCCCTAAAACTCAATAATATAATTAATAACTAAATAAATCGTCGATAAGGGTTAAGTCGCACTTGGCCTGATTTTCCTAGTTAGGACATCACTATGGCTCAGCCTTCCCTACCAGGGCTAATACACTAGTCAAAGCACGCTATTGCATTATCCGTGCCACGATATGTAATCACCGTGTACTCCAAAACTACATCCTGGCTAAAACATCTACCGTAATAATTAACTAAATAATTATTTATAAAATTTAAAAATCACCATTTAATTCAAAATGAATAAATAAAAATATATTATCAAAATTCTGGAAAGAGGGGTTACAGGCAATGTTAGCAGTTGGATTGGCGACGCCTATCCCATGGGCGACATTCAGTGACAAGTTTCAGATCAAGTACTTTGATGCAATGGCTCAACATGATCTGCAGACGAGGTTCACTAATTTGAGGCAGATGAGCAGGACGGTCGACGGATATACGGTCAAATTTTCAAAACTAAGTCGGTTTGCTCCCACCTTGGTGGCAACCGAGTTGGACCGAGCCCAACGGTTCCAGCAGGGACTCCACCTAGAGATTATTCTAGCGGTAGAGCAGTTCGAGCATCAAACTTTTGATGCTGTCTTCAGGGCAGCTAGAAAGCACGAGTATACCTCGCAGAGGATCGTAGATCGAACCGGATGGAGGAAGAGATCTCATGGGTAGATGTCCTAGTCTTCAGCACCAGCCCCGGCAGCTAGGGCTTTGACTATTGGAGTTCCCGGAAGGGCGGATTCGGTTTCGTCGGTTCAGCATTCAACACCGACGTACCCTCAACAACAGAAGCAGAAGCAGTCTTCCGCAATAGGCTGCACTCATTATGGGAAGCCAGGGCATGTAGTATCGAAATACCGCAGAGTACAGGGATTGTGCTTGTCTTGTGGGGCACCAGACCACATGATAGGGTCCTGTCCGAATAGGGCCAGTTCATCATCGTCGAACATAACTAGTCCATCAGTTAGAGGACCAGCCCCAGCACCAGTACATCAGTAGTACCAGCCTCCGAGGCCATTGTCGCCTCAGGCACAAGCCTTCCAGCAGCAGAGACCCCAGCAGAATGTCCCGACCCAAGCTCAGACGCCGAACCAGCAGAGAGTTTTCTAGCAGAGTGTCTTCCTTATTCCTTATGCCTTTTAATTCCTTGCTTGTATGAATGATTGCTTGATTGGTTGCTAGTCGTAGCTTGCTTATGATTAATATAGCTTGCCCCGACATCTCTAGTCTCTTGATTAAATTTCGAGGACAAAATTTTTTAAGGTGGGTAGAGTTGTCACTCTCATTTCCCGTTATACGTATTTTTCAGGATACGTATACGGATTTCTGACATTTGTCAGGTGGATCATAGTTAGACTTGTCTTACTTAGCCTAGTCTTGGTTTAATCTTGGCTCAGTTTATTTTGGTTTGGTTCAACATGTTGGCTTGGTTTGGTTTGAGTTGGTTTGGGCTTAATATATAAGTCAACCTCTCTCTCCTCCATTTACTTCTCATAACTTCTCTATCTTCTTCATTTACTCCTCTACACCTACACCCAAGAGCTTTAGGCAAGTACAACTTGCTTCATGGAAGAACTCTATTTTTGTTGTTCCATCTTTCTCACGAGATTCTAAGACACTTTAGTACTTAGCAGTTTCATGGTTTATTTCTTGTAGATATAAGTTTGTTATATTTTTGGTTTTCTTGGGTTTTGATCTACCAAATTTTATTATTTTCAAGTTTTGATTGTTTTATATTGTAGAGAATTTCATTCTATCAAATTTTGACCTTTGAAAAGTTGAATTTGGACTTGTTTTGACCAAGTTATAGACTTTTGAAGCTATGGGTTCCAACCATGGAATTCCTGCTGATTGGAGAAGATAGTGAATAGTATGCGCAAGCGTTTTAGCTTATGCCACTGAGTTGCACACGCTCCATAGTGCAGCACAGCCTGACCCAGTGCACGCATTCTTTAGCGCGACGCAGCCCAACCTGAGTCAGGCGCAACCTGAGTCAGGTGCGACCCGAACATGGCACAACCTAGCCTCGCGCAGTCTAGTGCCTGGCGCAACTTGACCTGACCTTGTGCATTCTAGTGCCTGGCTCCCTAGTGCCTAGGCGCAACCTGGTGTGTGGGCGCAACCTGTGATCTTGGCACCCCTATTGCCTGGCGCAACCTATTACCCAGGCACAACTTGGCTAATGCCACTTGTTGGCCATGGTACCCCTTGTCTCTTCCCCCTTGGGTGCATGATGTCCCCAGTTGTTCGACATGAACACGATGTAAGCATGACATATTAATGGAATGATAACACTTGATGGTGGCCGCTATGGCGCACCCTTGACAAGAAATATTGATATGATAATCTGTACACGACATGATATGTGAACACGGCATGATACATGAACACGACAAGACAAGAACATGATAGTTTCCCGTCGTGGTGCACTCCAGACAAGAACATGACAGGCCAGTACATGATAGTGGCCCGTTGTGGCGCACTATTAACAAGTAAATATGACATGTAACCTTGAACGCCGTTGCGACGACTACCTCGATTTGCTAAGTAAATTCTCATCTTGACACCGTGGGTGCTTGCTTGAAACTTGTTTGTACAAGCTACTAGTCTAGTCTCTTCTTGCATCATGTCTAGGACATAAGTCCCTGGTTACCACGGTCAGGGATTCATACTGAATCTGACTAAGGTCAATGACTAGATTGATCAAGTAGTTCATTCTAAGGAAGATTTCCCCAGTTACAGGCGATTTCGTTATCCCGGCCACACCTGATGGACTTGTAGCATGCCGTCGAGTAGGGCACATTTTCAGTCCACTGTCATATGGAACACACTCATGAAACAAGTACAAGGCACACTGTTATGTGTTGCACTCTAAGCCATCTAATAATTCTGGATAACTTGATAATCAACCTCGCCTGGATAACCTGGATAGCTGCAGGGCCTGTGACTGCTGGAACATCTCATTGCATCTTGTTAGTAACTAGGCTTGTGATAACTCAAGCTAGTTAAAGTATCAAGCTGTACTCCTTGCTTGGCCGTGATTGATGGATGTAGTCCAGTCTAGTCTAGTCTAGTCTTGTCTAAGCAATGCCAGTCTATGATTATTTCAGCACATGCTTGTTCATGCTTTACTCTTGTCGATAATTAGTTGGAGACTAAGCTCTGTTCAGGTGAAGGGTTACAACCCTGGTCCTGGTTTGGTTTACGGGTTGTAACTTGGCGACCGGAATGGTTCCTTTGTCGTCTTATTGCTTACCATCTTCTCTTTCTCTAACTCATGTCTTTTATTATCCTTTTTGTCTCATGTGCTAATATGTTGGTTTTAGTTCTTAAGTGAAGCCTCCCTTGTGGTACTTGCTCTTCCTGGGGTTTGACCCAGCTGGTTTTGTATGGCCAGATTTCGGAGTAGCACCCGAGGATCTCCAAGCCTTTCAGCCAGATGGTGAACACTAGACGCAACCCTGGTGTCACACCCCAGAACCAGAATACTGGAGAGCGGGGGAATGACTCAGCCAGCTACGTATTACGGGTAGATGAATACCGTATAATACGATCAATGCTGTCTAAAAGACGAGGGGGTGCATACTACATGAAAGTCTCACTAAGGTTACATAACATCTATTGTCTCAATCATTCAAACAAGAAGCAGTAATAGAGAACATGTAAGATAAAGCAGTAAGGCATCCCAAACGCTCAGTTAAAATGTTCTCGAGATCTGAATTTACAAAACATAGCCAGTTGATATGACAAGGTATACACAATCGTTATCAGCTACAGCCTGACTTAGTTACAATTATGTAAAAGTAAGTGCAAGATAGTCCGACTAACATGTCAGTACTAAGCGATAAAATGTAAAGTAAGTAGCAAAATGAGCAGGGAAGCAAGGAACCCACTCGCGTCCTCCAGTGATCATCCCTCTAGTATTGACCATCTTGGAGGTGGAAGTAAGCTGAATCCTCGAAAACTGGCTCTAGATCTGGCCATGCAAAATCAGAGAGGTTAGACCTCTAATATTAAGTACCACAAGGAAGCACGACATGAAGAATTAAAACCAGTGATAAGGGTTAAGAATATAATACATAGGTCTCTGGTTGCTACTATGGTTCACACAACATTACGACACTTCAAGCCAACTTCCCAATCAAACAAGGACAGAAGTTGACCCATCATATCATGACATTCTGATCGTCTCAGTAGTTAATAGAGTAGGTACAGTACACAAACAAATCAGTTTAAACGGTAATACAACTACTACGGCTTGCTAACTGTAAGTTCCAAGTTGTCCTAAAAATATGCAATAAAGGATTCATCAGTTTTTACCATGTACAAGCAAGGCTAGTTTACCCAATAATCAATTACGCCAATTATGAATTAGACGTGTCCCAGCAGGACGTCCGTCATCAATATACAATAAATGTAAATAGATACCACTCCCTACCCGTGTGGCAGATTTACAGTATCCGTAGGAACCAGCCGGCATGTCGGAACACTAATTGTCCCAAGATGGCTACCATGTAAGAACTCGGGCATTCGTTCTCTGCATGCAACAGTTATTTTTATTTAGCTTAACAGTCCCTATGTTAATTGAAATCTCATGCCGTGGATCATGATCATTCAGAATGAGTACTTTCGTACAGAGTACAATATGCATAACTCTACACGATGCCAGTACGGTTAGGTTGTAGGTCTTATATAGCGTAATACAACAATCAAACCTAGCCACGAAAAAATTATGCCTTGACCGTACGATACACATGCTGCTTTTATAGAAACAATTTGAAGTCTGCACGTATCCATATGCTAATGCTTGGGATCGGTTAGTCGATTGCAATAGTTCATTGTTAACATGAATGTGTCTCATTCAATTTCAATAAGACGACTAGCTAGTCTCTTAGTTTCAACTAGGAACGCATGATCAATCATTAGTCGAGGTAACAATTATTATCAATTGTGACAAGGCCTGAAAGTCAACTAGTATTTAGTATGGTCGAGTCTATAACTCTCAGGATTTAGTTCCAGTCATACTGGGTATCCATTTACCAATCGAGACACATGGCACATTTTACACAACAATATGTATTAAAATATTAACAAATCAAGATTTCCGAGTTCATGCCAAAAGGCGTAAGGATATAATAAGGGTGTCATGTACGCTAAAGGAGTACGCTCAATGAAATGCGCCAAGCCAGAAGAGTACGCCCAATGAAATACACGTAAAAGAAATTTACGTGTGAGGAAAGTTTACGCGTAAAGGAATAAAGCTTATGCATAAAGGAGTACACATCAATAAAGGAATAAAGTTACGCGTAAAACTTGTACGCATAAAGAGTTACACATGAATGAGTATGCGTAAAGAATAACGTTACGCGTGAAATATTGTACGCGTAAAGAATAACGTTACGCGTAAAATATTATACGCGTAAAGAATAACGTTACACCTAAAACATTGTGCGTGTAAAGAATTATGCATGAATGAGTATGCGTAAAGAATAACGTTACGCGTGAAACTTGTACGCGTAAAGAATAACGTTACGCGTAAAACATTGTACGCGTAAAGAATAACGTTACGCGTAAAGAATTACACATGAATGAGTATGCGTAAAGAATACGCCAAGCCAGAGTAAACTTGCATAATCCGAATTCACGCTGACACGAATGATCGTGGACATAAAGCTTGATATTACGCGGGCACGTATAAACGTGTGCGTAGAGAACCTCCAGAACTCCAAATTCCGTGAACCTCAATCTAAGCCAAAAATGGGACTTCCATGAATCAAAATGGGATATAACACAAATCTCAACAGCCTGGACCAATCAAAACTTAGAAATAAGGAAGTTTGATAGATCAAAACCACTAGAATTCGAAAATAGTAATTTCTAGATCTACTAAAAATAAGACTTCAAAATGCAAAATGCCAAGTTCTAAGCTATCTTAGAATCACGAGAAGAAGATAAATGAACCATAAAAATGGGTTCTCATATGGAAGCAAGATGTACTTGCCTATGGGTTTTCGTAGGTTAGAGGAGAGGTTAATGGAGAAGAAGAAGAGTAAATGAGAATGAATAAAGAGAGAGAAAGTGGTTGGGCTTTAAATGGAGATGTGGTAGGTGAGGAGTTGGGTTCATGATAAACCACCAAAATTCGAAAATAAACCAACCCAAGCCGAACCCAAGAGTGAAACTAAAGCAGAAAAATAATTAGCAAAAAATTAAAGAAATTAAATACAGAACAATTGTATGCTAAATATTAAATAAATAAATTCAAACAGTACACGTATTAAAATACGCATTCTGGGAACGGAGAACGACATCTCTACCCTCCTTAGAAAAATTTCGTCCTCAAAATTTTAAATCCAAGCAGGATAGAAATATCAGGGCTAAACTAATCTAAGTACAGCAATTTTAGCGAGCAAGCAATCATCTTACAATACCAATAGCAAGTAATATATCTATGTTTATCAATCTACGACATCAAGCAATTTTTACTCATAGGATGATAAGCATGAGGAATTAAAAAAACCAAGGTACACGAAAAGAAATATACCATGTGAGTCAAATAGGTGCGGATACCGTGATCGGATATCATCCTCACGTTCCCACGTTGACTCTCCTAAGGAGTGATGACCCCAAGCAACACGGACAAGGCTAATTGTTTGGTTCTTGAGTATCTTCTCCCTTTGGTCCAAAATGGACACAGGCTGTTCCTCGTAAGTCATGTTGGTACCAACAACCAGCTCAGAATGATCGAGGAGATAGCTTGGGTCCGATACATACCTACGCAATAGAGATACATGAAACACATCATGCACCTCTCATAACGAAGGTGGAAGGGACAAACAATAGAAACATCGCCTACCCTATCAAGGATAGCAAATGGGCCCACGTATCGCGAACTCAACTTCCCGCGAACGCCAAATCTAATGACCCCACGAGTAGGTGAGATCCGAAGAACAAGTGGTCCCCAACAAAAAATTCTAGCGGCCTACGATGTTGGTCCGCCCAGTGTCGATGTCGATCTTGCGCAACTCGAAGTCGCTCTCTAATTCCCTTAACCCCTTCAACCGTCTGAACAATTATTTCTGGGCCTAATATCTTCCTCTCTCCGATATCATCCCATGCCAGTGGCGACCTACACTTCTTACCGTATAGTGCTTCGAATGGCGCCATCTGGATACTGGCTTGGTAATTGTTGTTGTACGAGAATTCAACTAAGTGCAGGTGACTCTCCTAAGACCCTCCAAAATCTAGGGTGCAAGTTCGTAATAAATCTTCTAAAGTCTGAATTATTGTTTCTGATTGCCCGTCTATCTGTGTGTGGTAAGCCGTACTAAATCTTAACTTGGTACCCAGACTATGATGTAAACTTTTCCAAAAATATGATATAAAACGGGTATCTCTATCTGATACAACACTGACAGGGACCCCATGCTGTCCAACTATCTGCTGCATATATAACTCTGCCAGCTTTTCTGTAGATTGTCCTACTCTAAAAGGAAGAAAATGTGCCACCTTTATAAGTCGGTCCACTATCACCCAAATAGCATCCTTACCACTTAGTGATCTCGGTAAATCGGTCACAAAGTCCATTGTGATATGCTCCCATTTCCATTCTGGGATAGGAAGTGGTTGTAGTAATCCAGCTGGCCTCTGCTGTTCTGCCTTCACTTGCTGGCATATTAAGCAACGGGAAATAAATCTAGCTATCTCCATCTTCATTCCGTTCTACCAGAAGTGCTGCTTAATGTCTTTGTTCATTTTGGTCCCTCCAAGGTGTATAAAATACTGAGAACTGTGGGCTTCTGCCATAACCTCATGTCTGATATCTCCACTTGGCACACATAAACGTGATCCACATCTAAGCGTACAATCTTTATGAATTTTCATCTCCTTCCTGAGTCCTGACTCACAATCTGTCATAATCTTCTAAATTCTTGGGTCCCGTGCCTGAGCTGTCTTGATCCTGTCTACCAAGTCAGATTGAATTCGTAGACTTGCCAGAATTCTAATATCACTAGAAAGTATAACCTCGATGCCCATCTCTTGAAGATCTTCTAAGATATGTTTTTGTGATGTCAACATAAATGCACCGCCTCTCCTGCTAAGAGCGTCTGCTACCACATTAGTGTTGACACAAAGTCACAGTCAACCAAATATTGATAACATTGACTAAATAATATTTGTAATAATTCAATACGACACACGACGTCTATATTAAGCTCAAGTCAGACGACAGCTCAGTCTCAGCTTCTCAGTTATATTTGAGTCTGTATTTTACACTTTTGTTGAGTCTAGACTGATGTAAACTGTGTCATGCTGAGCTCTTGAGACTTGACCTATAACCTACCCAATAATCCTCAAACTCCACCATCCAGAAAAATACCCACTGGCCACTTAGACCAGCTCTGTGCTCTGGAGATAGAGTTCGGGCCGAACTCTGTCTCCACACAGAGTTCGGGCCGAACTCTGTCCCCTAAAAATCAGCATCCCTAAATTTAGGGTTAGCTGGTTGCTAGTTGTCCAACGACCAAATATTTGAAATTTCCTACCCGAATTCTGGCCGAATTCTGCCTACAAAAACACTATAAATAGGCCATGAATTTTTAAATTTAAAATCATCCAATCTTCTCATCTCTTCTCTCTTATAGCTCAAATAAGCCATACCCTTCCCATCTACTAGCCACAAGCTTCCTAAGTCTCGAGTGCTCAGCATCTCTCAGTTAGGATTCTTGTGCAAGAGTTGAAGAAGTCGCTTGGACAATTCTAAGCAAATCGCCACTGCGATCCTCTGTAAGAAGTTGACGTGCTCTTCTAAAGTAAAGGCACGGGTTGTAAACTACTATTTCACAAATAGTGGATTTAATCCTGAGCTAGAGTTCTCAGGCCTGGACTAGTCCCCCACGAGGGAAACCAGGTTAAAATCGCTGTGTTTGCGTATGCTTTCTTGCTCTTCATTTACTTTCCGCATTTTACTCTGATTATTTATAATTCGCGAAAGAGTTAATTTTTAATTGGTTATTTTTTATATAAACTCTATTCACCCCCCTCTAGAGTTGCCATCTGTTCTTCAATTGGTATCAGAGCTCTGTTCTCTTTACAAGGATTTACATCCTAGAGCTGATCCATGGCAACCACACAATCCTTGATTTCCAATCACGGTGAAGGACAGTCCACTCATAGGCCTCCCCTATTTAATGGAACTAACTACACGTATTAGAAAACAAGGATGAGTTTTTATCTCAATTCTCTAGACTTTGACCTGTGGACTATCGTCACTGACGGTTACAAAAGCCCGCCAGGATAGTTGTCAACGGTGATCTCATTGAGAAATTATATGACAAATATTCTGACGAAGAGAAGAAACAGGCAAGTCTAGACGCTAGGGCTATTAATGCTTTATTCTGTACTATAGACAGGAATGAGTTCAACAGGGTCTCTACATGCACCACTGCCCATGAAGTATGAAAACTTCTAGAAGTGACGCATGAAGGAACCACACAAGTCAAGAAATCTAAAATAAGCCGTCTCACTCAAGAATACGAAGCTTTCAAGATGAAGCCAAATGAGACGATCACTCAAATGTTCACAAGATTCTTCGACATCATCAATCCTCTATCCTCGCTTGGTAAGCAGTACTCAAACCACGAGAAGATTCGTAAGCTACTCAGGGGGCTACCAAAGATTTGGAACCCTAAGGTGACAGCCATCATAGAAGGGAACGATCTCACAACCATGTCAATGGAGACCTTGATGGGTAAGCTCATGACTCACGAGCTTGACCTCAAGGACTTCGAAGAGCCTGCTCCGAAGACTAAGGAGATCGCACTCAAAGCTCATCGATGAAGGGCTGAGCACGATGAGACCGAAGACGACAACTCGGATGATGAAGACCAAGCTCTCATGGTTCGCAACTTTAAGAAATTCCTTCGCTTCAATAGAAGAAAGAAGGAACCACAAGAAGACAATAAAGAAGAGCCAACCTGTTATGGTTGCAAGAAGACTGGACACGTCTGAAAAGACTGTCCATTCTTGAAGAAAAGCAATCGCTATGAGAAGCCATACAAGAAGACCTCATCAAAGAAATATGCCAACACAAGCATTTGGCATGAAAGTGAAGCGAGTGACTCCGAGAAAGAAAAGGACTCTCCTCAAGATACAGCAAATGTATGCCTAATGGCAACTTCCAACAAGGTATCTAACGAAACTCTAGATGACTTCTTTTTTGATGAACTTGGCGATGCCTTCACTGATTTACTCGATGATCACAAAAAGGTCATCGGTAAATACAAACATGCTAAGAACAAAATCAAAAGTCTTGAAGACGAAATACAAAGAATTTCTCTATTACTTGATAACATTAGAGACACGTCACCCACTGATGTCACTGATGAAGTATCCAAGCTTAAAATAAGCTTACATGATGCTGAAACATGTATTGAGCAACAAACTCAAGAAATTACTACACTCAACACGATGCTTGCTGAAGAAAAGAGTAGACACAAGATTTCCATGACTAAGATATATGGCTTAAATATTAAGGTTGATGAACTGCAAGCTGTTTCTAAGAGATTAGAAACCAAATTGGAAAAACAGGTTGCTCAACCTCAAACCCAATCACATGGGCACAACACCACTCAAGCTAGTCAAACACGTCATCCACATGCAGCTCGTAACCATGCTTTTATATACACTAACTTTCATAAAACACAAAAACCACGTGCACGTAAGAATACCCCTCATACTCATCATGCTGCACAAAGACACAACCAACATCACTCTACATATAGAAATCATCACCATGCCATGCCATATAGACAAGATCATCATGTCATGCCATATAGACAAGATCACCATATCATGCCATATCACCATGCTATGCCATATAGACAATATCAGCATACTATGCCACATAGACAATATCAGCATGCCATACCATATAGACAATATCACCATGCCATGCCAAATAGACAATATCACCATGCCACTCATTCTATGCATAATCATCATCACCATGATCACCATGCAAACTCTACACATCATGTCCATCCACATCATGCTGCCTATAGATATTATTCTCATGTTCCTAGTGTAAATAAAAATGCTATCTGTACTTACTGTGGATCACATGGACACATTTCACCACAATGTAGAGTTAGAAGACTGGTAGACAAAAAGATATATGCATGGTTTCCGAAAACTAACTTTTCAGGACCCTCAAGAACTTGGGTACCAAAGGTCACATCTACTCTTGATGTAGGTAGACCTTCCCTCCTCAACTGAAAGTAAGTGGATTCTCGATAGTGGATGCTCGTGACATATGACAGGAGACGCAAATCTTTTTGCATCACTATTGATGAAGAGAGAAGGATACGTATCCTTCGTTAACAATTTAAAAGGGCACATAATAGGTAATGGTATTATTGGTCATCCTCCCTCTCCTGTAATAAAGGATGTCTGCCTAGTGACCGAGTTAAAGCATAACCTGCTCAGCATCAGTCATCTTGTTGATCATGGATATGATATTAACTTTGGACAAAATAATTGCCTCATTTATGATAGGTCAACGGGAGACATTGCTTTTGAAGGGAAAAGAGAGGATAACTTTTATATTTTCTATCTATCTATAGATACTAACAATGCAGGTAGATGTCTATATGTCCACAAAGATGAACGACTACTTTGGCACCAACGTCTTGGTTATGCCAATATGGATGCTATATCCAGGCTATCAACCAAGAAGCTAGTAAGAGGATTGCCCGATATCACATTCAAAAAGGAAACGGTATGTGCCGAATGTGAAATGAACAAGGCAACAAAATTCTCATTTCATTCCATCAACTCTGTAAGTACTACTAGACCCCTGCAACTACTACATATGGATTTATTTGGTCCTAGTAGAATAGCTAGTCTTGGTGGTAAGCTTTATGCATTTGTTATTGTTGATGATTTTTCGAGATTTACTTGGGTTTTCTTTCTTACAAACAAAAGCGATGCTATTTCAGTTTTTAAAGTTTTTGTAAAGAAAGTTCAAAACGAAAAAGGCTACATGATTACTCGAATCCGAAGTGATCATGGAGGCGAATTCGAAAATTATGATTTTGAAAAGTTTTGTGATACAAATGGTTTTGATCATGAATTTTTTTGTCCAAGAACTCCTCAACAAAATGGTGTTGTGGAGCGGAAGAATAGGACTCTTGGCGATATGGCTAGAGTCATGTTGAATAAATTTTCACTTCCGAAATACTTTTGGGCAGAAGCTGTCAGTATAGCATGCCACATTTTGAATAGGGTGCTCATTCGTCCCATTATGAAGAAAACACCCTATGAGCTTTGGTTTGGGAGAACCCCTAATGTTCTTATTTTAAAGTTTTTGGATGTAGATGTTTTATCCTTAACACCAAAGACAACTTAGGCAAATTTGATGCCAAAGCTGACGATGGTATCTTTCTTGGTTATGCAGCCAAGAGTAAGGGATATAGAGTCTTTAATAAACGCTCACTAATTGTGGAAGAGTCAACAAATGTGACTTTTGATGAAGATAACAGTGCAGCAAGTACTCTTGCTGATGACGTTGAGCCATCAACTTCTACTCCAATGAATACTTCAACCGAAACTAATTCTCTGGAGGGCTTGCCTAAGAAATTTTCTTTTAAGCCGTCTCATCCAGAAAATTTAGTGATAGGTGAAGTTTCACGTGGAGTAACTACTAGATCATCACTAAGAGACTCTATTGCTAGCACTGCCTTTATTTCATAAGTTGAGCCGAAAAACATTTCTGAAGCTTTTAATGATGAATTTTGGATTTCTGCTATGCAAGAAGAACTCAACCAATTCGAGAGGAGCCAAGTGTGGGAACTAGTTCCTAGACTGGCTAATCACTCGATAATTGGTACTAAATGGGTGTTTAGAAGTAAAGTGAATGAAGATGGTTCAGTCACACGTAACAAAGCTCGTCTAGTAGCTCAAGGATACAACCAAGAGGAAGGTATCGACTACGATGAGACGTATGCTCCTGTTGCTAGACTAGAATCCATTCGGATGCTTTGTGCATTTGCAAATTATCAAAATTTCAAATTATTTCAAATGGATGTGAAAAGTGCTTTCTTGAATGGGTTTATTAAGGAGAAAGTTTATGTCAAACAACCCCCTGGCTTTGAAAATCACAAATTTCTCGACCACGTGTTCAAGCTAAAGAAAGCGCTTTATGGCCTTAAACAAGCCCTTAGAGCTTGGTATGAAAGGCTAAGTAGTTTCTTGCTTGAGAAATATTTTTTAAAAGGGAAAATTGACACTACACTATTTATAAAATCTTTTAAAGACACTATTCTGTTAATTCAAATTTATGTTGATGATATCATTTTTGGTTCTACTGATGAAACCCTCTGTCAAGAATTTGCCAAGTGTATGCAGACAAAATTTGAGATGAGCATGATGGGAGAACTCAACTACTTTCTTGGTCTGCAAGTGAAACAAATGGCTAATGGAACTTTCATCTGTCAGTCGAAGTATACAAAGGACATGCTGAAGAAGTTCGATCTTGACAACGTCAAACCAATCAGCACTCCAATGGCTACTTCAACCAAACTCGAACCAGATGAGAGCGGTAAACCCGTTGATCAACGTAAGTATCGAGGTATGATAGGCAGCTTACTTTATTTAACTGCTAGTCGCCCCGATATCATGTTTAGCATTTGCCTATATGCTAGATATCAAGCAAATCCTAAGGAATCACACTTGACCGCGGTTAAGCGTATCTTTCAATACCTTAAGGGTACGGTTACAGTGGGTCTATGGTATCCCAAGTCAACATCATTTGACCTCATTGGTTACTCTGATGCTGACTTTGCTGGATGCAAGGTCGACCGTAAAAGTACAAGCGGCACGTGTCATTTATTAGGAAAGGCTTTAGTCTCTTGGTTTAGCAAGAAGCAGAATTCTGTCACACTATCCACAACAGAAGCTGAGTACATCGCAGCTGGGCGTTGTTGTGCACAAATTCTGTGGATGAAGCAAACCCTTGAAGACTACAATCTATCTTTCATGCACATTCCTATATTCTGTGACAATACTAGTGCTATTAACTTGACTAAGAACCCTATCTGTCACTCACGCACAAAATACATTAAAATTAGACACCACTTTTTGCGTGATCATCAGCAAAATAGCACAATTAACTTAGAGTTTATTGACACTGATCATCAGCTAGCAGACTTCTTTACTAAGCCATTATACGAAGAGCGCTTCAATTTCCTTTGTCGTGAACTTGGAATTTTAGATGAAGCTGTCTTGAATTAAAACTCACCTGCGTAAATATCGATTATATTATGATTCTCTTACGATGAACTTGCTATGGGTACAAGCCGAAAGGGCCCTTCTGACAACAAGGCGTAAAAGCCTAAGCGACACGGTGCACTAGTCCACAGGACTACCGCTAGCTGGAATCCGGCCCCTGCAGCTAACCCATGGCAACTTCAAACTATTGAATTATGATATATTTTCTTGTTTATTTTATGGTTCATTTTGATTTCTTACTGCTGACAACTATTTTTCAATTTCATCCTGCTATTAATCTACTTCTCTATCTAATTGATTGAATCTTTCAAGCTTTTTGTTATATCTTACTTGATTTTCCATACTTAACCATTTTTTCCATCATCTAGCCTGTTTTCAGTTCTAGAACAAGGACCCAGAACTCGGGCCGAACTCTGTCCCCAATAGAGTTTGGGCCGAATTTGGTCCTCATGTTCCAGAATCGGGGACAGCTCCAGCCGTTTGATCAAATGAGATCCTACGGTCCAGATTTACTCCGACCAAAGAAAACCCTCCCCTTATATTCGGGTTTTCCTCTCTCTCCTTCATTCTTACCACCTCTTCTACTTCTCCACCACTATTGTCTCAAACCCTAACCCTAGTTTTCTCTCTATAGTGCTCCATTATTCACCAAAATCAAGGAGAAGGGCTATTTTCTTATTCTCTTTCCCTGTTTATTGCTTATTTGAGGTATAACTTACTCTCCTTCTCTATCTACTTGTCGTTTTTTGTGCTATGGCTCCTCGCTTGTTCAACCGTGGGAAGAGAATTCGGACCGAGGGAACGGCCTCTTCGAATCCTCCTCCTTCCGTTGAGCAACGTGTTGAACAACATCCACCACCTCATCCATTGTTCAACCCTTCACGTCCACGTGATCCAAATACCTACGACGACCGACTTTTTATATCACTAGACGCTTCCAATGCCTAGTTTAGTGATTTTCGGACACGTCCGGTGTTTGCGGGATACCCCATTAACTTCTCTATTTTCTCTCATTATGATACACTCTTTCATGACCTATGTCTTGACGAACTTGTTACTTCTAATTCGGTCATATATCGTAGTGCAATACAAATGTTTTACTGCAACTTGACTCATGATGATACTCACATCTATTCACGTGTTGCGGGTATCGATATCTCATTTGATGATTTTGACTTAGCCGAATATCTTGATCTTCAAGAGCCCAATTCTTGGGAAAAGCTTGTTGAAGCTCGGTCGTTCCGTTTTCCAGACGGGATTTCCCTTAAAAGCTTCAAGGACGACTTGTGTACTCCAAACACACGTCCTCGCAAGCTTATGGCTAAATATCTAAATCCTTATTTCTATGAACTCCACCGGATTATTTTCAATACCATTCTACCCAAAGCAGGGTCTACCGATGAAATTACATATCTTGAAATCTCAGCTTTGTATCATCTCCACTTTTGTGTTCTTTTCAATCTTCCACGTACCATGATGGACTGGATGATTAACTGTAGGAAGAAACCACGAGCCTTGGTTTATGCCTTATATCTTCCTATGGTCTTTCGTGCGTTCCATATACCTCTTATTGGTTGTCCTTTCTTGCCTGCTCCTGCCTTCTTATCTAAGGCACGACGTCTTCAGGCAGTCGTCGCCTCTCCTGACACTTCTGAGCATTCTGATGATGAGGAGCCTGACGCCCCTCCACTGGGACAGGATGCGCCTCCTCCTCCTACTACTCTTGACTCCATCCAGACCTTGCTCAGAGATCGTTTCGCATTGGAGGACAATCGTTGGACTCAGATGGACTACCGTACTACCCTGCAGATGAGTGCCCTTAGCAACTCGCTGCACGATATCCGGTATTCCATGTCTCGTCATCCTTCTATGCCTATTTCCATGGAGCGGGATCCTGGTCGCGAGGGATATCGCATTGACGACCCCTGGGTCATGCGCTACATGGATCCGGATGCTGCTATTGTGGACCCCAGCCGTTCATTCACTGATCCTTCAGACTCCGCTGGGCCTTCTCGTGCTCCATGATGGAGATGGCTTCTACTATCTGCTGCTGCTGCTGATGATCCTAGTTTCTGTTTTCTGATTTCCAGTTATTTAGTTTTATTTGGATTTATATACTTGGGTTGTACTAAAACTCTGGTAGTTTTATGACTCTGGTTATGTGTGATGACACTTTTATGCTTATGGTAGTTTATTATTCTATGCTCGTTGCTTGTTTTGATCATTCATACAGTTTCTTCTCTGTTTGGTGTGGTTGCATCATTCTTACTTATCTTCAGTTTATATGTACTTCATTCATATGCAGTCTATATTGCTAATGCCAAAAGGGGGAGAAATATGTATATTCTTGGTCATATAATTTTTTTGTTTGGTATATATATATGCTTTTTGGTGCTTTTGGGAGATATTATTTATCAGGCCAACAGGTTCAACGCATTATTTACGTGGGAGCTATTGTTTCTAGCTCGGCACCGATCACCGGTTACGGGGGAGCTATTATTTCTAGCTTGGCATCGATTATGGGGGAGCTATGTTTTTGTGATCAACTGTGTCCAGGTATGAATATTGAATATACATATATTATTTTGTCAATTATCAATATGGAGGAGATTGTTGACACAAAGTCACAGTCAACCAAATATTGATAACATTGACTAAATAATATTTGTAATAATTCAATACGACACACGACGTCTACATTAAGCTCAAGTCAGACGACAGCTCGGTCTCAGCTTCTCAGTTATATTTGAGTCTGTATTTTACACTTTTGTTGAGTCTAGACTGATGTAAACTGTGTCATGCTGAGCTCTTGAGACTTGACCTATAACCTACCCAATAATCCTCAAACTCCACCATCCAGAAAAATACCCACTGGCCACTTAGACCAGCTCTGTGCTCTGGAGACAGAGTTCGGGCCGAACTCTGCCTCCACACAGAGTTCGGGCCGAACTCTGTCCCCTATAAATCAGCATCCCTAATTTTAGGGTTAGCTGGTTGCTAGTTGTCCAACGGCCAAATATTTGAAATTTCCTACCCGAATTCTGGCCGAATTCTGCCTACAAAAACACTATAAATAGGCCATGAATTTTCTCATTTAAAATCATCCAATCTTCTCATCTCTTCTCTCTTATAGCTCAAATAAGCCATACCCTTTCCATCTACTAGCCACAAGCTTCCTAAGTCTTGAGTGCTCAGCATCTCTCAGTTAGGATTCTTGTGCAAGAGTTGAAGAAGTCGCTTGGACAATTCCAAGCAAATCGCCACTGCGATCCTCTGTAAGAAGTTAACGTGCTCTTCTGAAGAAAAGGCACGGGTTGTAAACTACTATTTCACAAATAGTGGATTTAATCCTGAGCTAGAGTTCTCAGGCCTGGACTAGTCCTCCACGAGGGAAACCAGGTTAAAATCGCTGTGTTTGCGTATGCTTTCTTGCTCTTCATTTACTTTCCGTATTTTACTCTGATTATTTATAATTCGTGAAAGAGTTAATTTTTAATTGGTTATTTTTTATATAAACTCTATTCACCCCCCCTTTAGAGTTGCCATCTGTTCTTCAATTAGCCTTGCCTGGATGATACTGAAGCTCTACGTCGTAATCCTTGATCAACTCTAACCATCTTATCTGTCTCATGTTCAGTTTCTTCTGAGTAAAGATGTACTTCAGACTTTTGTGGTCCGTGTACATGTCTACTCGATCACCATATAAGTAATGCCTCTATAGCTTCAAAGCAAATACTACTGCTGCCAACTCCAAGTCATAGGTCAGATAATTCCTTTCATGGTCTCGAAGTTGCCTAGATGCATATGCTATCACCTTCCCATGCTGCATGAGGACACACCCAAGTCCCTTCCCTGACGCTTCACAATATACAGTAAAACCTCCGGATCCAACCGATAATGTAAGAATAGGTGTCGTGATCAACTTTTGCTTCAAATTTTCAAATGATGCCTAGTACTCTGTCGACCAGACAAATGGCACATCCTTTCGTGTCAAACGGGTCATGGGTGCTGAGAGCCTTATAAAGTCTGATACGAACCTTCTGTAATATCCTGTCAATCCTAAGAAACTTTACACATCTGCTACAGTCTTAGGTATTGGCCAACTCTCCACTGCTTCCACTTTCTTAGGATCTACTGCTACTCCAGTCCCTGATATGATGTGCCCCAAGAATGAAATGTGATCCGTCCAAAACTCATACTTACTGAGCTTGGCGTACAACTGGTTCTCTCCCAGAACTAGTAACACCTTTCTGAGGTGATCTTCAGGCTCTTCATCACTAGCTGAGTATACGAGAATGTCGTCGAGGAACACAACGACAAATTGATCTAAGTACGGCATAAAGATGTGGTTCATCAAATCCATAAATATTACTGGAGCATTGGTCAAACCAAACGGTATTACTAGGAATTCGTAATGCCCGTACTTTGACCTGAATGCCGTCTTGGAAATATCCTCCTTCCTAACTCTCACTTGATGATACCCTGATCGAAGATCTATCTTGGAGAAAACCTTTGCTCTGCTCAACTGATCAAATAAGTCGTCGATCCTTGGTAGTGGGTACTTATTCCTTACTGTTGCAGCATTGAGCTTCCTGTAGTCAATGCACAATCTTGATGACCCATCCTTCGTCCCTACAACTACCACTGGTGTTGCCCATGGCGATTCGCTAACTCGAATGAACTTATTCGACTTCAGTTCCTCTATGTGCTGATACAACTTGGCCTGTTCTGAATCTGCCATTCTGTAAACTCGATCTGATATTGGTTTAGTTCCAGGTGCCAATTCTATACTGAACTCAATATCCCTAACCGGGGGTAGACCAGAAAGTTCTTCGAGAAACACGTCAATGAACTCTTCAACTACCTTCGGGACTTGAACTTCTTCCATGGCCACTACTATTCCTTCTTTCTATTGAGTTGCCTCTGATCTGACTAAGGTGAACCGCTCCATGCCTGGGATATTAAAAGATACACTCCCCCTACAACAATCTATTGTGGCACAACTGTCTTTCAGCCAGTCAATGTCTAAGATAACGTCGAAATTTCTCATAGAAAATTCTATCAACCTGGCGGGTAAGGGACGCCCGCACACTACAACTCTACACGCTAGGATAACTCTGCTAACTCCTACGAGCCCATTACCAGTGAGTATATTCAACCTCCCTGGTAATGTCCCAAATTCTATTTTTATTCGTATCGTAAATTGTGCAGATATAAATGAGTGTGATACTCCTGAATCAAACAATACTACTGCAGGATATGACGCAACGAGAATGTTACCTGCCACAACATCTTCCGATGCCAATGCTTCTTCCAAGGACAGATTGAATGCCTGCCCTTGGCCTCCTTGCTGGTTTCCATGCTGTGGCCTAGCCTGGTGTTGCTGCTGGCCCCTGCCTTCGTGATGCTGTGGTGGTCTATGTTATTGTTGTATCGAAGGTTCCTGCTGTCGAAACATCTGAGCCTGTGACATCAATAGACATTGTGCCAGCGGCCACACTGCTACCGCTGGTCCTTGATACTGGCCTGCCCCTGGTTCTGGCAGAGCAGGAAATTATTGTACTGGTCCTCCTGACCTCGAATTCATGGGACAGGTGGAAACCCGATGATCTGGACTTCCACATATCAAATACTGCCCGTTCAATGCCCGACACACACCTTTAGTGTACCCTGCCTTCCCACAATAGGTACAGCCCATCGAAGGTTGCTGGTTCTTCTTTTGCTACTGCTGCCTGACTGGTGGTATTGGCTCTCGCATCGCCATATCGTGAATACGAACGCCAGAAGATGGTGTTGTTATTCGGGGCGCTACTCCCCCTCCTCCTTCAATCTAATTGTGAGATCTCTTTTGACCTCCAGTCTTTGATGTGATCCTCTGAATTGTGATCTCATGCCTTCGGGTTGCCGTCAACACCTCATCGAAGGTCTGGTAGTTGTGCCCCTCTATCAATTACAAGAGTTTAAGATGGAACCCTTGCTGAAATCTCATAGCCCTCTGGCTCTCCGTTGCTACCATCTCTGGGGCAAACCTACTCAGTCTGTAGAACTCTGCTGCCTAAGCATCCACTGTCTTGCCAGCCTGCTTGAGGTTGATAAACTTTTGTTGTAGCTCGATATGTGCCACAACTCCATAGTACTTCGTCTTGAACCTCGCAGTAAAATCATCCCACGCTATAGGATGTCTGATGTCCACTTCTTCTGATTTCCACCAATCACGTACGAGGTCATGAAGTAACAGCTTTACTTGATCCACTCGTTCTCCCGTCGGTACCTTAGCCACTGTCAGAATAGCCTCAATATCCTTAAGCCATGCATCTACTGAAATGGCATCTTTCGTGCCCTCGAAACGACAGGGGTTGTTCTTGCAAAATATGGTTGATGCTTCTGAATCAGTTCTCACTCCCCTTTCTAAAGCCGTTTGCAATCCTTGATTGAGTAACACATTCTGCTCTTGCAGCTGAGTGTACATGTGTTGCTGGGCCAACATCTGATGTTGCTGAGTAGCCATCATCCCTCTCATGATCTCCAGCAGGGCTGGTGTGTCTACTTCTACGGGGGTAGGTGGAACTGTTGGTGGTGTTGGAACCTCCGGATACTGCGGTCTAGCTGCTGGTTCCACTATCACCTCTTCTTGGATGGTCTCTTAAGGTAGTACTGGCCCTTATTGCTGACCAACATGGTCAAGTTGTTCGTATTGCCCTTGTTGATGCTGTCCAGCTCTGATAGATGCGGACGAGGTGCCCCTAAGAAAAGGGACAAGAGAACAATCAAACGATCGGACAGAAAAGATCAATGAAGTCAAAGGATACCGGAATGTCAAGTTAGAGTCGAGAGTAACGAATCATGAGATCAAGGAAAAACATGTGTGATTGAGACATCCTATAAATTAAAATACCCCACAAGTCTGAAATCAGACCTGCATGGGCTACCACTAAAACCTTGTCACGCCCCAGAACCAGAATACTGGAGAGCGGGGGAATGACTCAGCCAGCTACGTATTACGGGTAGATGAATATCGTACAATACGATCAATGTTGTCTAAAAGACGAGGGGTACATACTACATGAAAGTCTCACTAGGGTTACACAGCATCTATTGTCTCAATCATTCAAACAAGAAGCAGTAATAGAGAACATGTAAGATAAAGCAGAAAGGCGTCCCAAACGCTCAGTCAAAATGTTCTCGAGATCTGGTTTTACAAAATATAGCCAGATGATATGACAAGATATACACAATCGTTATCAGCTGCAGTCTGATTTAGTTACAATTATGTAAAAGTAAGTGCAAGACAGTCCGACTAACATGTCGGTGCCAAGTGACAAAATATAAATTAAGTAGCAAAATGAGCAAGGAAGCAAGGAATCCATTCGTGTCCTCCTGCGATCATCCCTCTAGTATTGACCTGGAGGTAGAAGTAAGCTGAATCCTCGGGAACTGGCTCTAGATCTAGCCATGCAAAACCAGAGAGGTTAGACCTCTAATAGCAAGTACCACAAGGGAGCATGACATGAAGAATTAAAACCAGTGATAAGGGTTAAAAATATAATACATAGGTCTCTGCTTGCTACTGGGGTTCACACAACATCACGACACTTCAAGCCAACTTTCCAACCAAACAAGGACAGAAGTTGACCCGTCATGTCATGACATTCTGATCATCTCAGTAGTTAACAGAGTAGGTACAGTACACAAACAAATTAGTTTAAACGGCAATACAACTACTATGGTTTGCTAACTGTAAGTTCCAAGTTGTCCTAGAAATATACAATAAGGGATTCCTCAGTTCTTACCATATACAAGAAAGGCTAGTCTACCCAATAATTAATTGTGCCAATCATGAATTAGACGTGTCCCAGCGGGACGCCCGTCATCAATATACAATAAATGTAAACAGATACCACTCCCTACCCGTGTGGCAGATTTGCAGTATCTGTGGGAACCAACCGGCATGTCGGACCACTAATTATCCCAAGATGGCTGCCATGTAAGAACTCGGGAATCCATTCTTTCCATGCAATAGTTATTTTTATTTAGCTTAACAGTCTCTATGTTAATTAAAATCTCATGCCATGGATCATGATCATTCAGAATGAGTACTTTCGTACAGAGTACGATATGCATAACTCTACAACGATGCCCGTAGTTGTAGGTCTTACATTGCATAATGCAACAATCAAACCTAGCCACGAAAAAATCATACCTTGACCGTACGATACACATGCTGCTTTTATAGAAATAATTTGAAGTTTGCACGTATCCATATGCCAATGCTCGGGATCGGCTAGTCGATTGCAATAGTTCATGGTTAACATGAACGTGTCTCATTCAATTTCAATAAGACGACTAGCCAGCCTCTTAGTTCCAACTAGGAACGCATGATCAATCATTAGTCGATGTAACAATCATTATCAATTGTGACAAGGCATGAAAGTCAACTAGTATTTAGTATGGTCGAGTCTATAACTCTCAGGGTTTAGTTCTAGTCATACTGGGTATCCATGAACCAATCGAGACACAGGGCACATTCTATACAACCATATGTATTAAAATATTAACAAATCAAGATTTCCGAGTTCATGCCAAAAGGCGTAAGGATATAATAAGGGTGCCATGTACGCTAAAGGAGTACGCTCAATAAAATGCGCCAAGCCAGAAGAGTACAGCCAATGAAATACACGTAAAGGAAATTTACGTGTGAGGGAAGTTTACGCGTGAAGGAATAAAGCTTACGCATAAAGGAGTACACATCAATAAAGGAATAAAGTTATGTGTAAAATTGTACGCGTAAAGAGTTACGCATGAATGAGTATGCGTAAAGAATAACGTTACGCGTGAAATATTGTACGCGTAAAGAATAACGTTACGCGTAAAACATTATACGCGTAAAGAATAACGTTATACGTAAAATATTGTACGCGTAAAGAATTACGCATGAATGAGTATGCATAAAGAATAATGTTACGCGCGAAACTTGTACGCGTAAAGAATAACGTTACATGTAAAACATTGTACGCGTAAAGAATATCGTTTCGCGTAAAACATTGTACGCATAAAGAATTACGTATGAATGAGTATACGTAAAGAATACACCAAGCCAGAGTAGACTTGCGTAATCCGAATTCACGCTGACACGAATGATCGTGGACGTAGAGCTTGATATTACGCGGGCACGTATAAACGTGTGCGTAGAGAACCTCCAGAACTCTAATTTCGTGAACCTCACTCTAAGCCAAAAATAGGACTTCCATGGATCAAAATGGGTTATAACACAAATCTCAATAGCCGGGACCGATTAAAACTTAGAAATAAGGAAGTTTGATAGATCAAAACCACTAAAATCCAAAAATAGTAATTTCTAGATCTACTAAAAATAAGACTTGAAAATGCAAAATGCCAAGTTCTAAGCTATCTTAGAATCACGAGAGAAAGATAAATGAACCATAAAAATGGGTTCTCATGTGGAAGCAAGATGCACTTGCCTATGGGTTTTCTTAGGTTAGAGGAGAGGTTAATGGAGAAGAAGAAAAGTAAATAAGAATAAATAAAGAGAGAGAAAGTGGTTGGGCTTTAAATGGAGATGTGGTAGGTGGAGAGTTGGGTTCATGATGAACCACCAAAATTCGGAAATAAACCAACCCAAGCCGAACCCAAGAATGAAACTAAAGCAGAAAATAAAATACAAAAAAATAATTAGCAAAAAATAAAGGAATTAAATACAGAACAATTGTATGCTAAATATTAAATAAATACATTCAAGCAGTACATGTATTAAAATACGCATTCTGGGAACGGGGAGTGACACCTGACAACGAGTGGGTTTTGTTTTGCTCTTCCATTCTATTGTAAATTATTTTTTTGAGGTGTTTAGCCGTCAAGCAAGTGTTAGATCGTGTTGAATAGTTATATTTCTTGTCTACCTACGAGATGTAACATGATTAACAAATCCTAGGGTTGATCATGCATGACTGAAACTCTTGCTAGTCCTCATATTTTGTACAACTTGCTTTATGATCATATGTATATGAAATGTATGGGACGCCTTACTATTGAATATCTGATGGTCTAACATCTTGTAACTATTATTACTTGCTTGAGATTGAGACACTAGGATTGTTCTTGACCATAAGAGACTATTGGCTTGTAGAAAAACCCTCATACATTTAGGCAGCCGTGACCGTGTTTGGAGGTGGAATACACTTCTATATACGTAGCTGGCTGTGTCTGCCCCCGCTCTCCAGTATTCTGGTTCTGCGGCGTGACACTAACCATTCTCTACACAATAAAAATATTACTTTTGTGACACATCTCAATCATTCAAGAATACATGCACATATGCAACGACTATCCATCTCATCAAGTACGATTTTGCACTTTATTGGATACTATCGCTTATGAACTAGATAGGTAAGCATCTATTACACCCTTAGGATCAAGGGCAGATCTTCCACATTTATTTGACTTATTAACAACATTCTCTACGAAATTTAATTTAGTAATCAAATCATAATAACCACATATGATTTTCATGCAACCAATTCCCATTATCATTCAATATCACGAGCCACATTGTTTTCTTACTTGAATCTCTATAATGTTACCAATCATTTATACAAAGTTCAAATTTTTATCCTGCTAGCTCAAGTGACCATTTTCTTTAACTTAATATTTTATTGATTGAGGTCGTAATACTTTATTTTGTGAAGGGTTTATAAGAGAATATATGTTCATCTTTATTATCTTGTCTCTCTCTATTTTATATGGGTTTAAATGTTCATCTTGGCAATATTAACTTGCTTATATAATCTTGATGACTATTGAGATTTCATTATTTTAGTTTTTCTTGCATGCTTAGTTAGTTTTGGCCTTGCTTGTTGTATTCTTACCCAAAAGTTCATGATTATATATATTTAGATTGGTAATACTTTACGGGAGAACATTCAAGTTGATTGAATTTCTCCTTCTCAAGTTTTTTTTACCTTCATGTTTATCTAAAGAATATTCATATAACATGCTACGGTAATGGAGTTCAATTGTATGAACTATGGTAAGCAGATAGATTTTGCATATAGAAAGATAAATGTATATATATTTGATTTTTTCCAATGATTATACTTCTTTCTATGGATTTGATCCACTAATTTGTATGAACAAAAATATGAATCATATTTGCTTCCTTGATTATTGTTAAAAAAAATTTGTATCTTCCAATATACTACATTGGCATCTATTATATTTGCCTGCATCTCTCCCATGAGTCCGGCAAGGTACACAACAACCACTGTCCCCGAACTTCATCGTCAAACTTCACTCCCATATAGGATAGTTAGACAACCACGCCCTGGAACTTACTAAGGCGATCTGCAATAGGCGTACCATATTTGAACCACAGACACATCATTTGTAGGATCAGGAACAACTTGTTTATCCATGTCATCTTCATATACAAAGATTCCAGCTTCTTCCAAAGTGTTATTGCGTACTCAATATTGGCAACATGATCTCGTCAACGAACTGTCGGAAATACCGACACACATATTTATGATCGAACTTCCAATCCTCCTCGGATTTACCACTGGACTTCTCGGAAGAATATACCGAAAGATGCAGCTTCTTGACGAACATCAAATCCTTTATCTTGCTCTACCAAAAATGGTAATTAGAACCGTTTAGGTGCGCATCGAATTTGCGTCCATCTCTTCTACTTGGCTTGATTGTTAATCCTGACACCCTTAAAAACCAAAGCTCTGATACACTATGTGGGTATCAACTAAACCAAAAGCTCTGATACCATTATGTGGGAAAAAAATGCAAAAATTGTTCTGCCAAACAAAGAATCTATGAGAGAACCGAACAAAAACACAAAACCCAAATTGCCAAAATTACAAAGAACCAAACAATGCAAACACATAACAACTTTTACGTGAGAATCCCTTGCGAGAAAAACTACGTACCGATTGGAGTCCAAACCTGAAAAGCCTCAACTATTGGAATAAAAAGATACAGACTCCTTATAGTCTTTTCAACGATCCAAACCAGATCACCACAACTCCTTGGAACAAAAATAGATTACAAACTCACGAAGAACTGAGACGGCGAGAAAAAATTATCCGAAAATGATTTTCTCTTCGAAGTAACCATCATTCTCTCTCCAATCATTGTAGATCTCTTCTTCCTATTTATTACGGTTAGAAAATACCTAAATAAAATTCCCTCAAATCGTGAACAAATCTGGACCACTTAATTTGATCCAATGATGTATAAAATACCTCAAATCTTGCATAGCTTGCCGACATCGAACTCGGGCCGAGTTTAGATTTTTTGAGCCAGCAGATCATGCAATATTCTGACTCCAGGGGGACCGAACTCAGGCTGAGTTCCTCTAGAATCGAACTCAGGCTGAGTTCCTCCTGGGACTAGGCAGAAATTGCTACTCCGATAATCCAAGTTTCTCTGATACTCCGAATGGCACACATCACACTCCCAGAACTTCTCTAACACATAGATGGCGTTCTTCGAACGAACTCCAGAATTTTCTATATAGGTTGGAAACCCTACCCAACACTAACACTCTCGACTTGGAAAAAAGATTTTTCGAATCCATTTCCAACATGAACATCAATAGACTAATTTTAGAAACAAAGCCAGATTGCATACATAAACCATTTTACTTGATATGTATACTGTTATTCCCGAAACAGATCTTAGATAAAAATTTTGATCTCTTAGTGAGACACGAGGTTGATGACTTGGTCTTTTTATGAGAAACAGAGTTGAAGACATGGTCTCTTTATGAGAACTAGAGTTAATGAAGACAACTTTGCTGGGGTGATAAAGATCACTGTTGCTTAAAACAAGATTTGTCCTACTGCGATCTGCTCCCAGGAACCAGCAAGTTCAAAGGAACTTCTGGAACGCTCGTTGTCACCTCTTTTCCTGAACTCTATAAACTCCAATGGACTCCAATGGCAGTGGCGGCGTAACTCTCTTCATCTCTTTTTTTTAAATCAGTCCTCAATAAAGGTACGAAGAGAGTATTTATAGAGTTAGTCAAGAACCATAATCTCTAATGCTGGTCGTAACTGATTGTGAAAAGATAGAAACGAATAATAAAAAGATTTGAAATAATTAAATTCAAATCCCATAAAAGATGGATCTGAATAATTGACTCAATCTTTCCATAATCGCTCAAATCTTCCAATCAACAATATCATATGCCACATGTGCCCCTACGCCCACTCAGAATGTCAGCTCGTGTGCCTGCGCGTAGCTGTACAACAGCACAGACGTGTAATACCTCAAGTGTATAGTAGTACAGCAGAGTAGCAACACTGCAGTACTGTAGCAAATACGTACATAGTTACGCTTATCCCGCGTATGCTCCTGCCCATGCGCTTGCGCATGCAACTCACGCATAAGATGAGCGCACGAGCGCATCAAATAGCGCACAAAGCACCATGCGCCGATGCTGATGTGCTAAGTGCAAAGTGCGCCAATAAAGTGCCACTTTGTACTCTTGAGCCCGAGTCCGAGCCCGAGCCCGTGTCCGAGCCCAAATACAAGTTGCTAAGCCCCTTCGAGGTTTACTCCATGGGGAAATAATCTCATGAGCATGACAAAAAGCATGAATACTTGTTTGTAGAGTTAGCCTTCTTCCCTCTAGAAAAACACCTCCATATGGCACCCATGTGCCTCTCCACACCTCATGTGATTCTCTCAACACAAACAAAGCTTTATATAGAGATACAATCCATTTGGCCTAGGCAATGTGGGACTATCTTTCTAGTCTCTAAAGCAAAACACTAACAATCTTTCATTTATCTCTATATATGGGTTGAGAGCTCCCATAGTGACTGTCCGTCATGCATTAGGATAGATTTCGATACGACATGAATCTTTCCGTATAGCTTAAATAACAACATGACACAAGAATGGACTAAGCCTTGAATTCTGCAAACTGTAATTCTTTCCACTCACACAATGACATCAAACTGTACTTCTGGCTGCACATTAGAGGCCTTGTGTCGGCCTAGTTTCGATGTATATATCTTGGTTTTCTATAAGATTCCTTCAAGAGAGGGCCTACATCGCTATCCATACACTCTATGTGAGTTCTTTTAAAGAGTCTTTGGCATAAAGCCTTTTACTTCCTTACGGTGCTGTACCGCTATGACATGGCCCGAAGCCGAGGCACCGC
Source organism: Iris pallida (assembly GCA_029216955.1). NCBI lineage: Eukaryota > Viridiplantae > Streptophyta > Magnoliopsida > Asparagales > Iridaceae > Iris > Iris pallida. The sequence goes on along the minus strand of JANAVB010033012.1, from coordinate 8,879,962 downwards.
CTCATGTGGTGTCATACCACCTGTAGCATGAGGTCCAGACTCTTTACAGTGTCAAACTACCCAGCATGAAGTCTTTCGCTTCCTTGCGGTGTTATGCCGCAGTAATATGGTAAAGCCGAAGCACTATCTCATATAGTGTCACCTACTGTAACATGAGGCCTAGCCCCTTTGTAGTGCTGCCCACCACTCTTTATTATATAGTATTATAACCTCTTGCCTATGGGTGATGCTACGCCGCTGTGACTTGGCCCGAAGCTGAGGCTTTACCCTCACTAGGTATCTCATATGGTGTCACCCCACTGTAGCATGGAGTACTATGCTCCTTTGTAGTGTTGTGCTACCCATACTTCCTGTAAAAGCACGTCGGACATGCCAAATGCCCGAGAACTCATTAAGGCTTCCAAGCCATCCTTCCACATGACTTTTTTCTAAAGAACAAATAGTAGACAATAGTTGTTCTGGGTTTATAACCCCGCAACGTTCCAAAGGATTGACTACTTACAGTAGTTCTGGGTCTAAAATCTTGCAATATTCCAAAGGGATTGTCCACTAACAGTAGTTTTAGGTACATGATCCCGTAATATCAAGAGGACTGTCTACTAACAGTGGTTCTAGATCTGTGACCCCGCAGTATACCAAAGGGTTGTCCACTGTACCTGATATTCTTCCAGTTAATGCTCCTTCTTTGAACTAAAAGCTAAATACCTAGTAGATTTTTCTTTGAACTATTAGCATAAAACTTTATAGTAAAATTACAAAGACACAATATCAGAGTGTCTTCAAGCCCATTTTACATGTTGTATCTTCGATCAGCTGGCGCTTGAGACCTTTGGTGAACGGATCTGCTAGATTCTTCTGGCTCTGAATATCAACTACGACAATGACTCATCTTTTAATAAGATCATTTACCGTCCTATGCCTTAGACGCACAGTCCTCTTCTTGCCATTGAAGAGGTCATTCGATGCCACCATTGCAGTCGTCTGGTTATCGTAGTATATCAGTATTATCGGTATCTGCGCATCAACCATTGGAAGATCATACATGAGCTTCCGAAGCCACTTTGCTTCCTCCACTGCAGTCGCCAGTGCATAGAACTCAGATTCCATAGAAGAGTGAGACAACATAGTCTGCTTTTTCGACTACCACGATATAGCAGCTCCACCCATGGAGAAGATGTATCCTCCTGTGGACATTGCACTCTCTACTTCTGAGTACCAGCTTATATTTCTAAAGTCTTCTACTACTTTTGGATCTCTATAGTAGTGCAGTGCATACTTATGAGTCCTCTTGAGGTATCTCATAACCCTCTTTACAGCTTTTCAATGCTCCACACCAGGATTTCTCATGAACCGACTCAGCATCCCTACGACAAAAGCTATGTCAGGTCTTACGGCAATAGTTGCATACATCAAACTCTCGATGACGCTTGAATACTCTAACTGTCTAACGCTTTTCCTTGGATTTGGCTTCAGCTTCTTGTCATACCTATATGGTGTATCGATCCCTGGAAGATTCTGATACCTATAGCGTAAAAGCATCTTCTTAATATAATGAGACTGTGACTATACCACTTCAGTTTTAGTCCAGATGATCTTTATCCCCAGGATAACATCAGCTTTCCCTAAGTCCTTCATGCTGAACTTAAACGATAGAAACTTCTTTGTTTCGATGACATTTGCTAGATCTTACCCAATATCAGCATGTCGTCCATGTACAGACAAATGAAAACTCCTCTCCCATCAGCAAACTTTGTGTATACACACTTGTCTGTCTCGCTGACCTTGTAGCCGTTTGATTTTATGACTTTATCAAACTTCTCATGCCACATCTTAGGAGCTTGCTTCAGATAATACATAGATTTCACCAACTTGCAAACTTATCTTTGAGGCCCTTGACGATGAATCCTTCTAGCTATTGCATGTGAATCTCTTCAGTCAATTCACCATTCAGAAAAGCGGTTTTAACATCCATCTGACGAATTACCAGCTTATAAATTGTGCTCATAGCAATCAACATCCTGATGGTTATTATCTACGCTACTGGAGCATATGTGTCAAAATAATTGATCATCTGCTTCTGAGAAAACCCCTTGGCAACTAACCTTGACTTGATCTTGTCAACAGTTCCATCGGCCTTCATCTTTTTCTTGAAGATCTATTTACATCCGATTGATTTTGCTCCTTCAGGCTGATCAACCAACACCCACGTGTTCTTAGAGGTTATCGAGTTATACTCATCATTAATAGCCTTTTTCCAGAATACAACGTCTCTGGTTTTCATCGCCTCATCATAGGTAAGCGGATCTGCTTCCACATGATAGGTGACAAAATCTTCTCTGAAGTTCTTTTGTCTCTTTACTCGCTTAGACATTGGTTCTGCGAGTTCTGGTTCAACAGTTGTTTCTGCAACAACAACTTCTTCTTGGACTACATCTTCATAAGGAACTTGAGCCTCATGTGCACTCACATTGTTCTTCAGAATCTCTGCAAGAACAATGTTCTTGTGTCTTGCAAATTTATATTCAAAGATTTTTGTATCGTGAGATTCAATTATATGATTTAATTCAATATCAAGGAGCCTCCGAGAACCACTCTTATCAGCATAACCCATGAATACAGTCTTCGTAGTCCTTGTGCCCAGCTTTTGAATCTTCAAATCCGAAAGCTTCACATAAGCCAAACACCCCCACACTAGAATGAAATTCAAGTTGGGTCCGACCTTGAAGTAGAGTTCATAAGGAGTGACTTTCAAAGTTGCACGCGACATTATGTTCAATATGAACGTAGCCATAAGTACTGCTTCATCCTAGAAGCAATTTGGAAGACTGCAATCAACATCATTAAGGGAAGTACAAAGCAGTCGTCTCGTTGACAATTCTATGTTCTCTGCAGAACGATGCGAATTCATGAGACATATACTCTCTACCTTGATCACTTCTAAGTCTCTTGAGTTGTTTTCCGGTTTGACGCTCGGCTTCAGTCTTGAAGTCCTTAAATTTCTCAAATGCTTCATCTTTAGACTTGAGCAGATAAATGAATGCATACTTTGAGAAGTCATCGATGAAAGTAATGTAATACTTCATCCCGGCCTTTGTAGAGAACTATTTGAAGTCACAGATATCTGAGTGCACCAACTCCAGAAGATCTGTACTTCGGTTTACCCGCTTGAACAATTTTCTAGTGATCTTTGTCTATGCACAGACCTCACACTTCTCCAACTCCTTATCTCCATATTTGGAGATAAGCCCTAGACTAGACATCTTGTTTATTCTTTTACAAAGAACGAGTCTTAGTCTATTATGCCACAACTCAAGAGGATAACCTGAAGAAGAGACTGCATTAATTATCTCCATTGGAGTTATAAGTTGAAGTTTGAACATCCCTTTGGTAAAAAGGCCTTTTCGAAGTATGTTCTTTTATATGGCATAACAACCTGACCAGCGTTAATGTCCATCCTCAAGCCTTTGCAGAACAGACTTTCTGAGACTAGGTTCTTGGCTATAGCCGGTACATGCTTTATATTTTACAGTGCCAGCGACTTCTCCGAAGTCGGTTGCAGTACCACCATCTCGATCCCAAGTACTTCAGCTTGTGTCTGGTTTGCCACTATAACCTTCTCAGAAACAATTTGGTATGTGGTGAACCAATCACTTTTTGAGCAAACATGATACGATGCCCCAGTGTTTATCCACCAGTCCGTGTCAACTCTAGCTGAGTCAACCTGTGCAATCATAGCAATAAAGTTAGCCTTACCTTGCTCCTTTTGTTTTGGTTTCTCCTTACAGTCCTTCCTCTAGTGGCCCTTCTTGCCACAGTTGAAACAAGGCCCAGGTTCTTTGGACTTGGGCTTGAACTGAGCCGACTTCACCTTCAGATGGTGAACGCCATTCTTTTTATTATAGGGAGCCTTCTGCTTTCCTTTATAGTTTTCTTCTTGTACCATATTCGCCTTGGCCATCTGCTTGGATAAGGTGTCCACTTTGAGTTGAGCCATTAACTCATTTTTAACATGTATCTAGTGTAAGAGGTGCTCAAGGTCCACCTCCATCTTCTTGTGGTACATGTCTGCGATGAAGTTGCTCCACCCAGGTGGGAGCTTGGCGATAATACCTCCAACGACGAAAGCATCGACCAAGGGCATGCCGTCATCTTTAAGTTTCTGATGTAACTAGAGAAATTCTTTGACTTGAGGCCACATGATCTTGTCGCCCTCAAATCGCATCCTCCAGACCTTTTCGGTCACGTGGATCTTGTACCTATTTTTATCTGCCTTGTAGAGATTCTCTACAGATTTTCAGATATCCTTTGCATTGACCGTCTTGCTGTATGACTTCGCCAGAGAGTCCTCCAAAGAGTTCAAGTTCAACAACTTACAGAGGTTGTTATCTTGCCTCCACTTCGATTGCAAAATCGTGGCTTCAACAATCCTTCGAGCATTTCCACCCTCTGGAATCAAAGACCCGGGATCTGTCAACACGTATTCGACCATCACGAGTTGAAGATTAAGGTTGACCTTTCTCTTCCAGACGTTGTAATGTTCCCTGTTAAACTATTCAAGTTTGTTAAAACTTGTATCGAGAAGGTTTGCACTGTTGTTTTCCATCAGATCTGAATCTTGCTTTGAGATTGTTATTTCCGAAACAGATCTTAGATGGAAATCTCGATCTCTTAGTTAGACACAAGGTTGATGACTCAGTCTCTTTGTGAGAACCAGAGTTGAAGACATGATCTTTTTGTGAGAACCTGTAACTCCCTAAACCCTTTTTGTGAATTTTATAAATTTCCAGTTTGAAATATAGTACTATTTCCTATATAAACTCGTTCTTTAATAAAGGTATTATTTTAAGGAATATTGTTTTGAAATTAATTCTTACTTTAAAATAAGGATTTCTTTTAATAGGTAATTATGATTAATGTATGGTGTTAAAATTTTATTTACAGAACATGTTAGGTCAGATACCTATATGAATGATTTGACTCCATAGTGCTATTTAACAAATTTATTGGTTAAAGAGGGATATTCAAGTTAGTAAATTCTAATATTTTATTTACTTGATTAACTGTAATTACATTGATTAGTTATGTTAGTTATCATCTAATTTGTAATTAGTTGAAGAATAACTAATTCGGTTAGATTCCGTTATCGTATTAGTCCATAGCCCCCAGATCTATACTAAATTACTGCTGTGCCATTGTCCTACTGTAGAGAATAGCCACCAGATCTACACCTATTCACAACATTGCCACACATATTTTAATATAAATTCTGACACTGACAGCACAGGTTTCCACACTGGCACATCATATCACAGTCAGTACACTCACTCACACTCTCTCTCCTCTATTCCTGGCCTCTCGGTCGAACACCGTCGTGCACCATCGCTGGATCTCTGCCGTGTCCAGATCGGACACGGGTTTATTTAGATCCATCCTTGTTGAGCCGGAGGGACTTCGTCGTCCACGCACGACCCCATCGGCAGCCACTCCTCGTCAACAACAAACTCGAGACGCAACCCGAGCTTCCTCGTCGATCTCGATGGAACTACCGACCGCCGCAGGACATCCTTGCCGTGTCAGGTCGGACACGGATCTCCTCGTTCAGACCGCTTGCACCGCCTCGGTCTCCGCGGACGACTCCTCGATCCCGGTGTTGTCTCTTAGGAAGACGAGCTGACCCTTCGAGCTCTGAGCGGCCGTCTCGTAGTTCGAGCCATGCAGTAGCCGCCGCATACAGGACACTGCCACGGCCAGAGCCAATCGATCTCCGCCAGCGAGCTTAGATCTGACTTCGGGGTTGATTTTTGCCACCGAGGTGAGTTCTTTCGTCTCCTTGTTCATTGAGCTTCTCCTTCTTGCTAGATTTTCTGTGTTGTTGTGATCAGTAGAGAGTGGGTGAGAAAGAGAATGAGAGCAGAAGTGAGGTTGAAGAAGAAGTAGAGGAGTGAGATTTTGTGATTGTGGAGGGAATAGTCCTTCTGTTCGGCTGAAGAATAGAATGGGAGGAGAAAGGAGTGGTGTTAGCCTTTCTTTTCCATTGGAGGCTGTGCATATAGGGAGTAGTGAATTTAGGTTGGCTGCTATAAAATTGGAGTGGGGATGGGAGTTTTGTTTGGTTCGGCTGTTTAAAAGGAAAGGCCACTTGACTCTTCGAAAACTGAGTCAGCCATGACTCTTCAAATTTTGAAGGGTCACCCATGTGGCCGTTAAGAATGGGGGGGTCATCCAACGTGGCTCTCTCTCCATCAATTTTGCTAGTATTGTAGGGAACAATTGGTTTTAGAGTTGGCCTTTAGAAAACTGAGGGGTCAATCAATTTTGACCATTCGTACTTTCGAAAGGTCAGGATGAGTGCTGCGTAGGAAAGTGCTTTTGTAATTAGAAATGGAAGTTTAATTGTTTGAAGTGAGTCAGGCCTTGAGTTAGAATTTTAACGTGGAGTAATGGGCCGGTTCAGTGTGTGGGAATTAGGGAGTCCTGGGCTTGAGTGGTGTGGGCTGTGAGCCTAGGTTAGACTGTTTAGTAATAATGAGGAATTAATGGCAGGAGTGGGTTTTCTATGGATTGGGCCCGGGTGTTTGGGCCGATAGTTGGCTTGGGCTTTGGGGTTTATGGTCACGGAGGTTTAGAGGGGAATATTGGGCTGGTATTATTTAGTGATATTTTGCTAGTAGTTAAATTTCTAATATTGATAATAATTGCTATTGTTGGGCTAACATTTTGCTAAGTATTGTTTAGTACCGTTTTAGCCAAGTAATATTTTCTTAAATCAAATTATATTCATTTTCTAACTAATGTAAATTGTTAATAATCCTTAGAAATGTTTTAGTAAATTACTTTACAAAAATGTTTTCCTAATAAGTACATATTTAGCACTTTGTCAAAAATGATTTTTCTATAGTTATAATATATTTTTCTAAAATAGTTATCTTGTTAGCATTAAAAAATAATTAGTATTTATTCTAGTTGATAGTTAGTAAAAAATTTGGTTTAATTTTGTTACTAAATATTTCTGCTAGAAAAATGTTCTATTGTTTTCTAAAAATAATTTTTTTACTAGATATAGCTTAAAGCATTATTTTGATTAGACTATAAATATATTTTCTAGAATATCATTTTTAGCTAATGTATTTTTTATTAGCTAGCTTATGGTTATAGTTAGCTAATATATAATTTAGCTAATTAGCTTTTAGCTACCTTGCTTGATATAAACCTAACAACTTGTACCAAATATCAGGTGATCCTTTACATCCATGCAGTTCTACTCCCGTACTTCCAAAGTAAGGCAAGTACACTGATTCGATCTTGTACTTTGTATTTTTGTCTTACATTCATGTGCCATGTTCTCATATCGGACACGTGATACACACGATTGCATCGTCCTTGTTCGTCATTGTATTGTGAGTCATTGTTTATTACGGGAATTGGGGAAAATATTAACTTTTGTATGACCACACCCAACATAGGTATTGTGGATAGCCTAATCGTACACCTCACGTACGATTAAGTCGCACCTTATAGAATTGATCAATTGTGGATTGATTGTGGATTGATTGTGGATTGTGGTCCGAAGCCGGTCACACATTATGTTAATATTTTAAAAAGGTCACACTTGTATTGACTGTCATATTCAGTGTATTGTTCATTGATAGTCGTTTTCATTGTCTTTGAATATTGATTATCGTGTCCATTGCCTCAGTTTTACATTTCATATCTGGTACCATAGTTTTATTTTCAGTTCTCGTACTCTAGTTTCACCTTGTACTCTGTAGTTCAGATTACATTGTATATTGTTTTTGTCGGGGTTGTACTTTGCTCTTTTCCTGACAGGATACGTTGCAGGTGAGTTTGAGGCCGCATGGAGCACGGTGATATCATTGGATATTGCAGAATTTATTTTATTTATTTTTCTGGAGATCGTATTTTTTATGATTTTATCATTGTATATTTTATTTATCGGATTTGTCTTCAGATAACATTGTATAATTTGATTGATGGATATTGGTGATCTTTCTGGGAACGTTATATATAAAAGCTGTGGATGTTTATATTACATTGTGACTTGATGTTTTCCTTAGTATTGTACAACTTACTTCGTCGTGTCCATCGACGAAGGCTGGGCGTGTCCGACTCGTGTCCGATTATTCGGGAGCGGGTCGTGACAAAATCGGAGTTGATGAAGACAACTTTGCTGGGGCGATACAGAACCAGAGTTGATGAAGACAACTCGTGTCCAATGACAGCGGCGATATAACTCTCTTCGTCTCTTTTTTTTTGAGTCAATCCTCAATAAAGGTACGAAGAGAGTATTTATAGAGTTGGGTCGAAACCCTAATCTCTAATGCCAGTCATAACTGATTGCGAAAAGATAGGAGCGAATAATAAAAACATTTGAATGAATTAAATTCAAATCCCATAAAAGATGGATTTGAATAATTGACTCAATCTTTCCATAACCGCTCAAATCTTCCAATCAGCTACATCATCTGCAACCTACAGCTTTGCGTCCACTCAGACCGTCAGCCCGTGCGCCTGTACGTAGCTGCGCAGTAGAACAAACGTGCAACATCGCAAGCGTGCATAAGAGGAGCGCACAAGGGCATCAAATAGCATCATGTGCCGATGCTGACGTGCAAAGTGCAAAGTATGCCAATAAAGCGCCACTTTGTTCCCTTGAACCTAAGTCCGAGCCCGAGCCTGAGTCGCTAAGCCCCTTCGGGGCTTAGCTCCATAGAAAAATAATTCCATGAGTACGACAAAAAGCATGAATGCTTGTTTATGGAGTTAGCCTTCTTCCCTCTTGAAAAATACCCCTACTTGGCACCCATGTGCCTCTCCATACCTCATGTGATTCTCTCAACACAAGCAAAGCTTTATATAGAGATACAATCCATTTGACCTAGGCAATGTGGGACTATCTTTCTAGTATCTAAGGCAAAACACCAACATATACATGGGTTTGGAATCAAGATGGAAACAACCACAAAAAGTTCTAAATAATTTTTATATTTCATTAATAATAATTAATTGAATAAAGTTCCAAATACAGTATAGGTTTTTAAAGCAGACAAAAGAAATTTTATTTAGGGTAAATAAAGCACAGATACGGTTGATTTTGAAACCTATAATATATATATATATATATATATATATATATATATATATATATATATAGATATATAGATATATATATATATATATATATATATATATATAATATATATATATACGTCCAAGGGGTCGTGGCCTAGTGGGTAGCGACGGGGGCTCCCCGGGCGAAGGCCCGGGTTCGAATCCCCCCCTTAGGCGCACGCGCCTAAGCTCCAGTAAGAAGGACACCCCAAAAAAAAAAAAAAAATATCTATATATATATATATATATATATATATTTATATATATATATATATATATATATATATATATATATATATATATATGGCCTCACAACTACCACTAGGTTAGAGGGTCATATATATATATATTATATTATATATATATATATATATATATATATAATATATATATATATTATATAATATTATGACCCTCTAACCTAGTGGTAGTTGTGAGGCCATATATATATATATATATATATAATATATATATATAGATATATATATATCTATATATATATTATATATAATATATATATATTTTTGCCATATATATTATATATATATAATTATATATAATATAAAAATATATATATATATAT